>JAEANM010011084.1:0-15458 GCA_017656035.1 Myanophis thanlyinensis
CTCAGGGGGGAGGTCATTCCATAAGGAGGGTGCAGCCACAGAGAAGGCCCGAACCCTCGGGGCCACCAGGCAACAACGACCTGGCAGTGGTACCCCGAGGAGGCCCGCCCTGTGGGAACGCACCGGTCGGTTGGAGGCTGATGATGGCAACAGGCGGTCCCATAAGTACCCAGGTCCCAAGCCATGGAGCCCTTTGAAGGTGAGAACCAAAACCTTGAATCGCACCCGGTTATAATAATATGTTAATGAGATGACATCAACAGAACAACAAGGACCAACATATTAGCGCCTTTCCTGGCTTTGGGCAGTTTTCAAATGAAAAATAGAGGCATTGGCTTATCATACCTATTTTGTTTATAATTCCTTTTTTGGAGAAGGAGTAGGATGTGCTGAAAAAACAACAGATTGGTACCAACAGTTGTTGATTTACTACCAACTTCTATAGAACAATTTTCTGAGACCAAAAGGCCCTGACTTGATGGCTGATTGGAACTGGTATCAGAACTGTCTAATCCTGCCAGCCTGGGTGACTGATGACTAAAAAGCAGTTAGCAAATTACTAGAAGACAATATCTCCAGAAAGTGTGCTGCATAACATATCTAAGGCCTGAAAACAATACATTTAAAGTTTTTATCACAAACTAATTGCATATTTCAGCTCCTAAATTTATAGTTCACTGGCTTGAGCTTTTTTTCATTAACTATTTAGGGTGCACATAAAATTTAAAAAAATGTGTTTTGTTCCACATACGGAGGAAGCCCCTATGGCTCAGAGGATGGACAATCCTAGAAAAGATACAGTTCTTCTAAATTGAAACCTAAGGAATTCTTTTATTGTTTGCCAAAATCCATCTGTAGGAGTCTTGTGGGTGATTAAAGCAAGGCTGATTTACTCCACCTGCCACTGCCTTACTTATAGCATGTCCTATGCACTGCCTGTTGACCAAACTTCCACCTTCTTTTTCCTTACTTTGCATTATCCATCACTTTCCCAGTGCTCAAATTAAGCTCAACATTCTCATCTTCCTTTCTTTTATCTCTCCTGAGCTGTCCACCGTTGTTTTCTCTGCCACCATTGTTGCTCAGCCAGCCACCTACTCCTTTTCTATTCTTCTTGTATTTTCTTTTCCCTTACCTCTCTCAAACACCACTATAGCCTACACCACTTCAAGTGGCACCTCTTGGGTCTACTCTCTCTGTTTTGGAACTATTCAACCCAACCTAAACATATACATTTCAGTACTGGCCCAGAACTGGCTGTTCTATGCAGCGAATGGCTCTGTGCATGGAACAGTTTGCACACCCCTCCCATTAAAGAATTTAAATAATTTACTATGTATATAATAGTAAGCATATACCATTCAAATGTTGCTTGAATATCCTTCTTGTAAAATTAATCAAAAATCTAAAGGAAATGCACTACTTTTTGTGTTGCACTGTAGACAGCATCAATAGCAACTGTCTAAATTCTCAAAAAACAGGGTAATGGAAATGTTCCCAGGTGTGTTTTAAAACTGCCAAGTCCTGACTATCTATGTTGATACTGTGTCATAACTCACTTTAGCAGCGTCCATGCATACATGCACACATATCCATCGTGCTATTCCCTTTCAGGATAAGCATGTAATGCTAAGGGCAGAAGTGAATAAGAAATAGTGAACCAAAAAAAAGCAAAAAACATGAGGTAAAGAAATATAACAAAAACTAGTTTACCTCAGCAGCATTCACTGTAGCATTCCATATTTCAGTATGTCTTTATCTCAGCTGCATTCACTGTAACATTCCATATATCAGTATGTCTTTACCCACCATCGATACTTGGACTGTATTCATCCATGGTTTTATCCATTGCCTTTTGCTCTTCCTTTATTAAGGATTTCAATCTCCATCCACCGATGACTTTCTTAATCTTTCTCTTCCTCATCACGTATTTATTCTTCCTACACAAATTTCTTTTGTAATTATACTCCTTTACCCTCTCTCTTATATCAAATCACTTTTTTCATCATGCTCATTCTCCTTTATGCTCAAACTTAATCTTTCAGCACCCATTCATTCTTCACTCAGACTTTTTTTTTACTCTAGACACTTTCTACAAGATATAAATTACTTATGTGTTTCTCTGATATTCCTAAACAATTATAAAACAATTTTTTTTTTATATAACAAAATGAAAAAAAAACACATTTTATACACAACTATTTTCATTTCTTTTGACATTCTTTACTATCAGCCACATATTATGCACTGCTTTTTTTAATCAGCATTGCATTGCATGCATTGAAATTTCCCCATTCATTTTCCCATCTTTAGTAAATATTCTGACAAGTTCCACAGACTCATTTTCTTGCTTTGTTTTTTTGCATTGCAACTTGCAATTGTTCACTCCACTGTCCCTGATAAACTTAATTAGCTTACTGTTTGATACATTAATTTTCAGATCCATAACTCGTTGTTGTTAGATATAACCTGTCTAACTTTCACTACAAATCATTCAAGTTCTCAGCCAACAACCCAGTGTTATTTGCATATGAAAGTATACATAAATTCATGTTTCCAATCAACACATGTCTAGTGCCACCACAAGCATTACCTATTCATTTTATCTATAAGTACTATAAACAACCATAGGACATTACACACCCTTGCTTTCTCCCTTTTCAAAGCTGAACAATTCACTAAGCATTCCATTTATTCTCACACATGCTTTATTTCCATAATATATTGTTCTTATGGCATTCAGCAATCAACAATAGAGTCCATATTCTCACAGAACATTGCATAATTCATGCTTGTTGACTTTATCATATGCTTTCTCTAAATTAACAGACTGCATAAACTTCCTTTCTCATACTCATCCATTTCTCAATGTCTTGCTGAAGAGCAAAAATTTTATCTGCACAACTTCTGTCTCCCACACTACATTTTGTTCATTGTTCATTTTTACCTGACATATCTCTTTTATTTGACTTCTGCCAAATACTTTCCTAGTATTATTTAACAAAATAATACTCTTGTAGCTTTGCACTCACTCTTTCTACTTTTCCCTTTATTCATGGGAACAGTGTCAGCCTTCTTCCAAACATCAGGCAGAGATGCAATCTTTGCACATACATTAAAGACAAACAGCCACTCCATAAGCAAACCACATCCAAATTTTCTTCCATTACACTTCTACACCTGCAACCTTACATTTTTTTCAGCATTCCCACAGCATTTAGGACTTCCTTTCTTTCATATTTTTTCTCAGATACTAACATTGATAATATTGTTTCAGTTCTTTGGTCTGTCAGCAGTCTTCCAGTTTCAGTTCAATTTCATTTCATTTCAGTTTAATTTCAATTTTTTTTTCAATGTTGTTTTACTGGTGACTCTGTTCAGCCTTCACCTAGTGATATTTTATTTTCATCAAAATTTCTCTGCATTTTTTTATTTTTCTCTTAATCATACTTTGTTCTATTTGATTTACATTCTTAGCAACTATCTTTTTTCTTGTTGTATAATGCAAGCAATTATTTAACACATTGGAGAAAAAAATATAGGGAATATGCTTTAAATTCAAGATATTTAGACAAAACTGAGGTAGGCATGTACAAAATACAGAAATACTGAAGCTCACTATAAAAAAGATGCCTGAAATGGATTGCTATAAAAATAGGTCAGGTTTCATTAACACATGACATTTAGTGTTGGTGGACGTACAAGCTGACAATTTTCAAAGTTGAAATGCTGAACACCCAATGAAACAAGAGCAGAGTTGCAAGTTTAAGATTTTCCAGTTGTTGTGTGGGTCAACTTGTGTAAGGGTAGTAGTCACAAATGATTTATGTTCTAGCCTAATAAGATCTGAAAGCCATGAATTCCCTACCACAGTTTTAAAGACTTTGTGTTCTTTTTTCTGTGTACGTACCCCTCGTCTCTGGATTCCTCTCCCCTCTTTTCATTCCTCTAGCATTGTAGTAATGTTCAGGCAAGCAAAAATGCTTGAAGTGAAGGACAAGATAGCACCTTGTCTTATTCTAGGGGCAGAACCTGACCAGAGAGGATGTTGAATCTTACTTTAGCAATAGCAGTGGGACAGCTTCCTAGGAAAGATAGAGTTTGCCTCAACTGGCTACCAACACCTCAAGGCTGATCCTGCTTCTAGGAGCCATTGTCTAACCCAACCTTATAATTGTCTAACCATTGTCTAACCCAACCTTATAATTAGGTTCAGATTCTGTAAGTGTACATCGGGTTGTGATTTTGTTCATGTGAAAAAAAGAAGCCAAGGATCAGCAAAATTTTATAGCCATGGAAACTTCTGGACAAATTCATAAGCAATTTTTCAAGGAAGAGGTAAGACAATGCCCTAAATTCAGTAATATCACAACATTGTAACATTCTTATTTCAAGAACTTATTCAAATATGTTTCTAGCTAAGACCTTCCAGAAGTGTAGAGTTCCATTTTCAATGTTCTCAAGAAGGACTGTGCTAGTTGAGGAATTCTGAGTGTTGAATCTACATACCTAAAGGAAGACAATCAATAGATTATGTTCGGGAATACTGATCCAGCACATGATTTACTATATATTCAGCTTTCTATGCAAACTTCAGTCTTCCCTATTACAAAAGAGCTCAAATCCATCAAGATAATGTATAATCGACCTGCTGATTTAATTGCATGTAAATGTGAAATCCTCAAGTTTAGGCCCAGAACTCTCCTTTCAAATAAGAAGGGAGAAAATGCCATAAATCTCATATATTACTAAACCTCCTTATGTTTTAGTTATCTTAATGCACACAATTAGGAGAAAGACTTCCTCAATCTAGGAATACCAGTTTGTGCAGTTCCATTTTCCAACATTTCATAGTGGGTCAGGCAGTTTGCTTGTATCATTCAGGTTAGTAAAAAAAAAAAAAGTACCTTATTATCCAGGAAACAAAGAAATCTTTGATTCTCTGTGAATGAAGTTTTCTGGAAGTGAAATGCTTCGAATAAGTCTCCAGTGTTGCCAGACATAATGAAAAATAGCAACAATTTTGTCTCCTATAGATGCAAAGCAGAAATAAATCAGAGGAGTAAATTTTTTTTTCAGAAAGGCTCTGAATTTATTCCTCTCTCTTTACTGGGAAAAAACAAAAATGAAAATGTAAACCTAACATTGTAGAGTAATGCAAAGCTGTCACCACTGGCATGCTTTTGAATGCTTCAGACCTCAGAGTCAGACAGAGGACTCCTTTGAGCATTTGGTGGATAGTTTTTCTCCCTGACAAACTTTTTGCTTTTATCCATGAAAATGGCCTCCACAACTGATTCCGATCATGGGATGTGTGATAGGTTCAGTCTTTTACATGACTCTTCCTCAGAATGTACCTGGAAAGATATATTCTCTTTGTCATATTTAAACATGTGGACCCATACCCATTTTTGTGCAATAGGGTTAAAAAAAGAAGGAACCAAAAGCTCCCCATTCGATGATAGAGCTGCTTTGATTCTCATTTGCCTTCACAGGTCAATTATCAATTACCCCAAAAGCAGAATTTCTTCAGCGAAGAAGTTGAGAGAATGGAAAAGGAATTACTGTAAATTGAATACAAGATATCATTAAATTGGGATAGACTGATGGTTTACCCATGGGTCTGCCCAGTATGCTAGCCAGGGGCTAATCGTTGGCAGGAGCTTCAGTGCCTCTCTCTGGCCTTTTTCTGAATCATGATTCATCTGAGGTCCAAAAAATATCTTCAGATAAAAGCACCGAGACAGGTGCAATTATCCCAGTTTCCTGCCCTAACCCCTTTGGAAAATTGCTCTATATTTCTGTGTAAAGTGTAATTGTTCTAAATACATCATTTTACCTACAGTAAGATGTGAAAATCTGATTTAAATTTGTATATTCTTTTGTATTCTTCATGGGGGAAGGAGATGCAGTTCCTCTTTTGGTGCAGTATAAGTAGCCATCCTAGAGCCATTTGAAGGAAAGGCAGATGTTTCACAGGTATCCAACCAAGAGCATTAGTTTTCAGTGTTTGCAGTTGAAAGGATGTGAAGAAAAAAAGAGGAGGGTCATAATGGAGGATCTACCAAAATCAGTAAGACTTTTTCTTCCTATCTACATCTAGCTGTAAGTTTAGACATGCCAGGAAGTCTGCTGAAGCTTCCCAATAAACTATTTCTGAGCATGCAGCACAGAGGAACATCACCACAATCAAGTTGGACCTGAGGAAATTCCAGCACTATAGAAGGGAGCAAATTGTCCAGAATGGAAGATATGAAGGAGAGTCACTCAAGAGAACAATAGGAGGAACATTGCTTTGCTGACCACCTAATCCAGAGAGATATTTTGTTTCTATAATCCTTTAAACTTTGGGCTAAACCTAATAAATCTAAGTACGCAAAGAAATATGAATCCAATAAAAGGTTAAATGTGGTTTAACAAATAATGAAATTATTTTTTAAATGTGTGTAAATAAGCAGAGTGCCTTCATGAAAAATATGGCATGTCCTAAATTTGCTTTGAAGATTCCCTGCCATCAAGGCAGCCATACAGGCAGTCCTTAATTTATGAGTTTTCATTTAACGAAATAGAGATGAGTGACCGGCCAGCTGGATTTCATCACTAAGGTGGGACTAAAACTCACAGTCTTCCGGTTTCTAATCAGGTGCCTTATCTAACTAGATCAAACTATCTCTCCATTTGTGTGGGGGGAGGGGGATTCCAAAGCATTTATAAGTTCATAAAGGTCATTGTACAAAAGATTCTGAGAACCAACTTATTGTATTAAAAACAGTGAAGTAAATTTCTCCCATTAACCAAATCTGCTACATCTAATACAAATACAAAGAATCTTCTCAGTCAAAGTCAAAATTCTGATGTATTTATTGAGAGTGTTCATGAGGATAGAGATATTGAGGTGGAAAGAATGGCCAGATAATGCTGGAATAATACCTGCCAACATAGCTTTTTTCCAGATGTGCCGGCACAGCAAACCCTTCTTCATGCAGCATCCAACCTATGTCGGTCACTAGGACCAGAGTTTTAATTTTCCAAGCTTTCAGGATCTTGCTAGTTAGAGAGAAATTCCCTGAGGATGGGCTCCACCACAAGTCTGAAAACTTGGAAGACTAAATCTCTGGTCCTGGTAACCGACCCAGATTGGATCCTGCAACATTATCCTGGAACATGCTTCATTTGTGAAACTCTTCTTCTGCACAGCTGCAGCCGTGATAGATGGATATGAAGGCATCAATGTGTGCTTTTTGTGACTCTTCAGCTAATTTGTCCTACAACTGGTGGAAATCAAATACATGCAATTCAAAGCTGGAGATCAGAAAGACTCTGGGTTCTTCAGAGTTTAATTTTTTTAGTTGGTAGGTACAGTCTGCCTTCATTTCCTGCAACACTTGAATTTCCTGAAAAAAGAACTTGGCCTTAGCTGTGAAGCCTGCAGGTCCTGATCTATTTTGGAACAGACAAGCCCATTGCACCTATAGCCTAGACCAGCTCAGCATGATTCTTTCACAGAAAGTTGGATATTACAGTGATGAAGTAATTTTATCTCTTCAATCACCTCCTCCCCAGCTGCAGATATTTCTTGGTTTGGAAGTATGGGCACAATGTTTGCCGAGCCCCAAACTTGAACATTTGGCAGATGCGGGTGATTATAGAGCATGAGTGAAGCGGTAGTCTCTACCACACCAATTTGGGTCACATGGAAGTTCTCATCATTAATTTCCAACATGACATTGATGGGTGTGCTAGTCTCAGCTTCTGTTGTCACTGTGATGTCCAGTGGTGGTTTCTAGAGAATCCAGGAAAGACTGGACTTGAGAAGAAACCACCAGAACTACTTTCAACTGTATAATAGAAGCCATCTCTCTAAGGTTGGCCTCCTAGAAATCCATGGTTCACTGACTTGCTATGCCAGTGGGGAGAATTCAAGCTTACAGATGGCCTCACAAAGGGACCTTGTGAATGTATTAATGACCTTCAGGGAAAGAGAATTGCCTAAGAAACAATCAGACAAGACAGAAAGGAACCTGCAGTCACATAACGGTCAGAAAAATAAATTTAGGAAAGACCCACCCTAATGGTTTAAGTAGTTAAAAATGAAAGCAGAAAAATTCTGTTAAGATAGCTTCACCATAAGATAGAATTCATCTTTCTGTGTTTCCTGACTGGTTTACTTGGGAGGGCTGACATCAGTCTTCCAGGAGTTGTGAATTAAGGAGATGCTTAATTCTTAATTCTTCAGAGTTTGGTCCCAGAAATCTGAAAGCTCTACTCTTCCCCACACTCCATGCAATCACCCTGCTAAACACTTAATTCCCACAGCACTATCTCATTTCTCATCTTCTCATCTTTCCTACTATCTCCTCCTATTGGTTTCTTATGATTTATCTGTTGTCGTTTGTAACTTATGATTAATGAGTGTAACTATGATTTATGACCCATGACCTATGACTAGCTGTTTATATGTGCACTGTGAGCTTATGCACTGGAGACATATTCCTTGTGTGTCTGATTGCAATTGGCCAATAAAGAATTCTATTCTGTTCTGTTCTATTCTTTTTCTTCTGGATCGAGTAGGATCCCCTGCTATTCATTAACTATCTACCAACACTTACCAACCATGTAAGTCACTTAACAACTGTTGTTATTCACTTAAAGGGAGGTAAAAATAGTTGCAAAATCGGATCTGGTCCCATAATGACTAACTTAATGACCTCGTCGCTTAATGATCAAAATTCCAATCCCAATTGTAGTCATAAGGCAAGGACTACTTGTAAATTACTCAGAAGGAAGAACTTTGAACTGACTAGCTACAATAATCCTAGAGACTGGAATTCCTTTGTCATATGTGCTGCATGACCTCTATGACTTAAAAACTTACTAGCTCAGCATTTTGACTACCAAGAAACCAATATAGCAAAACTATGTATTAAAGAGACATTTTGCTAACCTAAAGTTAGCTGTTAATGGTTAAAATTCACATGATGCCATTTAGAAATAGAAACCTATATATAACTGTAATGTCTCTTCCAGCAGGAAAAATTGCTTTTATTTGGCCTCAGGATATCTGGGAAGAGATTCTGAAATCCACCTAAAGTGTTTTTCTTGGAAGTATTCTATGCAAGGCAACAATATTTCCTGCTTTTGTTAAGAAAATATTTTAACAAACAAATATATTTCTGTGTAACAGAGACTGAAAAGGGTTGGATGTGGAAAAAAATTATGTTTGGATTTTGTTGAATAGTACAGTGTGTTTTTCCAAATTTTCATGATAACTACAAATATAGAATTCTGTGGAATTAAATGTGATGAAACTTTGTAATAATTAATGTGAACTTTTAAATCTGATGTGAAAAAACATAAATAATGGAAGGTTTGGTTTTGTTTTAATATGTATGTTTTTAATTGGGTTTTTTTCCTCCACAGGGTCAGAAATGACGGCAGAAATGAAGCAGAATAAATGCTCCTTTGTCCCTTATCTCTGTTGGAAAATGGGTTTATTTATTTATAAATATATTAATACATATGACACTCTTAACAAAATTAAACTACGGATATTGTTACCCTGTTTAATGTTTACTAAGTGGAAGTATAATTGGAAATAACAAAAACTAGAAAAAGAAAATGAATTACACAGATTTCCATTATATATACACAGACTGGTATATACACAGATTGGTATAAGATAGTAGTGTTAGAGTCATAGCATAGCCAACAAAGTTCATGGTGTTTTAATTGTAATAAATTAGAAAGAACCAAAAAAGAAAATATGATTGGGAGAGAATGCTGAAAAGAATAACTAAAAATTGATCATGGCTGCCCTAGTGACTCAAGCAGCCAAGATTGCTCTGGAGAAACTATGTTTATAAATGCCAGGAACAAAGTAGTTCATGATTTGCAAAATTCACCTCAGAACTGCAGAGGTACAGAGGATGCAAAGAGAAACAGATACAATTCACATTGTGTAGATGTTTAGAAAAGCCAAATATCTCCGGAATAACTTCTGTGGAAACTATGTATATATTCCTTACTAATTTCTATTAACAAAAGGCAGTTGTTCCAACAACAGTAAAGATAATTATAGTTAATTATTTAATAATCGCTCTATTTTTTTTTACTGTTGCTCTTTTTTAAAAAAAATTGTAGGGGGTTTTCTGCAGTCAAAATACATATTTGTACTCTTTCCAGTGTACTTTTTTGGCAAGTAGCTACCCCACTAATCAATATGACTGCAGAAAAAGTTGCCTGATATAAATAACTGCCTAATATCATCACAGCAATTGGGGTCACAACATCCCAAAGGTTTAGAAAGCCTATCAGTAGATTGTTTGTGGAGATTCTCAATCATCCAGGTCATGATTGTCCCAAAGGTGCTTTTTCAAAAGGCAACTGGATGTCCTTGGGTTTTTTTCCCTGAAAATGTTTCACTTCTTATCCAAGAAGACCAGTTGCCTTTTGAAAAGGGACAGCCTTAATATATTTGTGAAAGCAGAGGATTGGGTTTGAAATAGTCTATTTTTTTTCCTTTTAGAGATGGGAAAAAAGTTTAGATTATTTGTTAAAATCTACAACGTGATTGGCGTAAGAACAGCCTACCTTATGAGCAACCTGACACCAATTTTACTGGAGAAGGAAATGCTGGATAAATTATTGTAATCTTACTTTAACCTACTGTTCTCTATATCCTCACCAAAAACACCTGCTATTTTATATAGCATAGCAAAAGGGCAATGGGTATCAAATTGTTTTGAGTTTGACATGTTTGTAACACATTCTCTGCTTTATTTGTCCTGGGTCTTGTATCTTAGACAGTATGGCAATCAACTAAGGTTTGCTTCTCTCATCATGTGATATTAGTGCAAGCTGCTATGGAGACAGAGCACTCCTGAAAGAGCCCAGGAACAACGGTGAAGAGTGGAGCAGCACCTGTCTCCACTGCAGCTGGATGGAAGAAGAGAGCCCTTTAACTCACCAAATTGCCAACCCTTCACTATTCAAGTAACAAAACTTCACAAAACTGTATGCAATGCACATTGTATAGATTTCAAAAGACCTAATTCTGCAGCATTGATTTAAGCAATAGAGTCTATGTTTCTTAAACACACTTAATCAAATGCTTTCTGAATACCAAACTATTCTTTTTTTTTTTAAGATTGCATGCAATCTATAAGACAAATACTTCTAATTCTTTAGCTCATGCCTAGCGTGACTCATCCTTTGGGCTTCATTCAATAGCTGAGAGAGACTCACCAGCCTTCTTTGAGACTCCAGAAGACATTGTGAATGAATAAATGATTTTCTATGTGCATCTCTGAATGCAAGATTCAAGAAAGATGGGTGTGCATATGCTTGGGGTCAGTGGGGTGGAGATAAAAAGTCTTCCAGGAAAAAACACCTGGCTCCTGGCATTTGGCTCCAAATAGGTTCCTTATAAAGTTCGTATTTAAATTGCATATAAGATTGTATTTAGTTGTATTACATAAAGCACTGACAGGCTATTCTAGGCAAAAATTGGAAAGCTATAGCTGCTGGCTAGTGCTGCTAGCACACAGGTCCTCTGTTTTGATGAAAAAATAAAACAATGCTTGGTTTTTAAAGTTCGGACAAGAAGTTGAACTTGAGAAATGGTCCTCAGCTGTTTCAGTATATCTCTTTATGGAGAGATAATCTTACTAGCATGTGATGGATGGAATGTTTACTTACCTTAGGCCCTTTTAATATATAAGTGTGCAAGTATTTCTCATCAGCAGCAAGAAACTGTTTATCTTGGATTGAAAACTCACCAGAGAACAAGGATAAGTTGAACTTGAGCATAGATGTTTCAGTGAAAGAAGCTAGTTTCTTATATCAAGGAAAAATATTTGATAAGCATTATTTCCTAAGAAAATGCTCAAGATGGACTGCAGAAATTGTGACAACCACTAGATATTGGTGAAGAGACATGTAATGCAGACTTTTCTTTGCTCCCATCTAGTGGTTATCAACATTTCTGAAGCCCAGATCTAGTAATTAAATTGAAGATCTCTTGGCATTAGGTTGGAGAGAAATGAATATTGGGGTCAGTATAGTTCAGGAGTGTAAAACTAGCGGCCTGCAGGCCAGATGTGTCATGCACAGGCCACGCCCACCCCAGCTCCGTGAAGGGAAAAAAATGTTATGATACATCATGTGGTGGCAACGTGACATGGAGAGTTTGACACCTGTGGTGTAGTTTAATGACTGCCTTCCTCATACATGACTTTTTCCAAGTATTGAGATCTTTCTTAGAGATGATTCTGGAATTAGATCTTTTCCACAGTAGCAGTCTGATTCTGCAATGGATTTGATAGAGAAGCTCAGTTGTTCCTAAGCTTGATGTCTTTTAAGCACACGGAAATTATTTTTTACCCACCCAGGCTATTTTTGGACCCTTTTTATCCCATTTCTCCAGGAATTCAAGGCAGCTTATATGAGGTTCTCCCTAAATTTTATCCTCCTTAAAAACAACAACCCTTTAAGGGTAGACTAGACAGATAGAAACCTGCCCCAAGTCACTCAATGAGTCTCCATGACTAAAGGCAGACTTCAACCGAGTTCTCTTTAATCCAACACTTTAACCACTCTATCACATGGTTTGGAAATAGGGATAGAAAGCAATTGCTTAATTAGTTATTTAAAGCATCTTAAGTTCGTGTGTTTTTGGTTCATCTTAAAATTTGAGTGGTCTGAGACCAGCTTTCTTCAATGAATGTACAGTATGAAAAGCAAATAAAGCTAGTCTTCAACTGGTTATTCAAATGGTTATTCATTCATTCAAAGTTGCAATGGCACTGAAAAAAATGGCTTACAATCAGTTCTTGCATTTATGACCATTGCAGCATCCACCCATATGATCAAAATTTGGTTGCTTGGCCAATGGCATGTATTGACAAAAGTTGTAGCCTTCCAGGGTCATTCAAAATCAGAAATATGCTTTAGAACAGGGGTCTCCAACCTTGGCAACTTTAAGACTTATGGACTTCAACTCCCAGAATTCCTCAGCAAGCTTTAATCAAAACTCTATTCACGTCAGCCATTAATATCGATCAGGGTAATAGTTAAAAGAGATGGGATTTGTGAATGTAGCTTGCCTGACTCCAAAATTGTGTTGTATTTTATGCTCCCACAATTTTGTAATAATGCAACCATGTATCTGCCAAGTATAATGTAGCTGAATTATGCAGCTGTTGATATAATCCTAGGAAAAAATGGCTGGTTTTAAAAAAAAACTGCAGACAGTTGCACACTCCTACAATTCAGTTCCACTTGAATTTATAAAAATGTTAAGGATATATTAACTACACCAGCTCTTTATGATTAATCAAAAACAGTTTTATCGTGCAACTATCTATATCAGCATGCTAGCTAGGGAATCCTGGGAGGTGAAGTCCACACATCTTCAAGTTGTTGAGGTTAAGAAACAAATATTAAGTATACTAGATCTGGGCTGCAAGTCTAGATGCCAACAAATAAATACTGAAATCTATAATTCTTGGCCACCATTTAGTGATCATATGAAGTTTTGTTACTCTGATCTGGTAGCTTTATATATACCAAGTCAAAATTGGGACCCAGTTTTGAAACTTAATCTTCTTTCTCATCCCAAAAAATGTCTGAAGTTTAGGGGACTGAGGAAAATTTTTAGCTGATTATTTGCTTCCAAAAATAGTCTGCCTTGATTCCTATTCAAATAAATATTGATTCCCCCTCAAATAATTGTACAGTGCTGGACCAAAAGTTGGGAAATCTGGATTCTAATTTTGCCTTTGCCTTAGGCATGAAGCCAGCTGGGTGGCTTTGGGCCAGTCATATTCCCTCAACCCTAGGAAGGAGCCAATGGCAGCATGAAATCATTGCCAAGAAAACAGAGATGTTCCGTGTAGTTGATCTGAGTCATGGCTAACTAGAAGGCACCCACCAATAAGACCACAAAATCTGGGGATGTATCAGCACTAAAAGATCTACTTTTCTGAAGATTCTTTTTGGTACATTGTTGATACATTCAGGGAGCCAATCAAATTTTTGCCTATTTGTTTTGCTTGACATGGTTCCAAGTTTGAACTGTACATCCATAAAGCCATTCCATCTATTCTCCAATATATGAGGACTTCTGAATCAATAATGTGGAATTCGTAGCTAAGGCAAGAGTGAAGTTTAAAAGCTGTACAGAGATGCTATTCTCCAGTCTATTCAATATGATATATCATATCATATTGTAGACAGCAGAAATTATTTGCTACAAATAGCTTTACTACTGACATCTTCAATAATTTTGTCAGGTAGCGTTTAGGACAACAATTCAATTATTAATATTAAAATGGAGAAAAAGCAGATCTGAAGGAAGAGAAAATCTACATACTTTTTCCTTCGAGTTTTAAAAAAAAATAATGATATTTTATTTTCTTACATTTTAGGGATTTTTGCTACAGCTTTTAAGGTCACCTTCTTGTTAGTTTCCAACAGGGGTTTATGTTGAACCATTTTCTCTGACATACAGCCCAATGATTTATTATTGCTTAGTTCTTAATACTCTTCACTGCACAATCCAATCTAAAAGACACACATATTTTTCAATTCAGGGACTTTTTTATTTTATGAAAAAATAAGCTTGGCACTTTGTGATAAATGCTAGACTTCCACTTGATCCTAATTTCTTTAAGTATGTTTTCAAGATACAATGTTTTATTTTCTGCACCATCCCTGCCAAATAGTCTTCTTTCCATTTTATTTCCATCACTTTTATTATACTTGCATTTGAAAGAATGAAAGTCAGAATGCAATGCTTCATTCTCACATTACATTCTCAGGCTAAATCAAGGTACTGTAGGATAAAGTCTTCTTTATCTGTTATTTTTTCAACTGCTTCAACATATGCAAGTCATTTTCAATTACCCATCTTTGAATTGAATTACAGTTCATCATTTGCCCTGCACTTCTTTGGGATTATTTTATATATACTTCGTTGTTTTTGAATACAGCATGAAAATGCCCCAAGGAAGATATGGTTGTTGACTTTCTGCAGTCCTTTTCAAAGTCCTAGCACATTCTCTGTGGGGGTTTTTTCAACTGGCTTTTTATTTCCCAGAACAAGTTCAGCTAGATACGTGTATGACCTAGCCAGATTTCAAAGGCAGCTCCTTAAAGGTGGGAAAAGTGAATGTGTGATCAGTGATTTTCTAAAATTACAGCAATAGCACTTATATTTATATTCCACTTTACAGTGCTTTACAGCCCTCTCTAAGCAGTTTACAGAGTCAGCCTATTGTCCTCAACAACCTAGGTCCTCATTAGAAGGATGGAAGGCTGAATCAACCTTGAGCTGGTGAGAATCAAACTCCTAGCAGTGAATTAGTCTGCAATACGGCATTCTTTTTTTTTTTAATTTTAAAAACAAACTTTATTAAATATATACACTTTAAAATACATGAAATCCATTCACATAATGG
>JAEANM010011085.1:0-15458 GCA_017656035.1 Myanophis thanlyinensis
TTATGTTATATTTGTCTGACCTACACGTGCCTCTTTGATTTAATTGTAAGCAAGATGACTGAATGATCAAAATCAATATTTAGACAGGCACAAAAAGTTACTCTATGGGATCTTTGGAGGCAATATTTAAACCAATGTTTATCTCCCTACCACTTACCATGGTCAACTGAATTAGTATAATTCCCCCAATTGACTTTCTTTACATGGCTCATTGATTTATATATTAACTATAGAAGAAGGTTTGCTGTGAGTTTACACAACGTGGCAAGCAACGTACGGACTAATTAGCAGGTCTGCAGATCAGACAAAGGCATAATGTGTTTTGCTTGATTTTGGCTTAGTGTGTTTTGTAAGTCCACCTAGTGTGATTTGTAAACCACAGTTGTAGCTTGGTGTATTATATGACTGCAGCCAATTGTAGTTTAATAACAGACTTATCATCAAATCATAAGAATTAGTTTACTGAATTCATACTGAATGCAAAAGGTGATATGAACCAAATAACAGAGTTGGAAAGGATCTTGGAAGTCTTCTAGTCCAACCTTCTGCTTACGCAGGAAACCCTATACCATTTCAGACAAATTGTTGTCCAATCTGTTCTTTAAAATCTCCTTTTCTTTGCTTTAAATTGTGATAGTGATTTTCTCAGGATGAGAAATTTTAGAACTTTATTAAACTGCAAACCCTCTGCTTTTCTCTACTTCAGGGGAGTAGGAATCTGTATGGAGCCCTCTCAAAATCCCAAAGATTGTACAACTACAAAACAGGGAGGGAATGGGGTAGGGGACCACTAAAGGGGAAATTTCCTCTGGATCACAAGGCCAGGAAAAAGGAGGGAAGGGTCTTAGAATGGAGCAATCAGCCACATCCAAGAACTGCTGCCCGCTCTGCTCTCCTCCACAGACCCATCTGCAAACAGGGAGCCAAGTGGGCCAAAATGGCAGCTATCAAAGCCCCTCCCCATGTATGTACATCAGTCATACATATGTAGCAAGGGATGGGGCTTCAATCTTCCCACTACTTTAATCCCCTTATTCCTCTTGCAGATAATAAGAACAAGGCAGGGGGATTTGGCTATAGTGGCAATGAATGCACCATTGGGAGACTTGAAAGAACAGATTAGGAATAGATCCATCATGGAAAAAAAATCTATCTGTGTAGTTGCTAGCAATTGAAAATGATTTTATGACACATAATTAATCAATCAATCTGCCTTGCAGCTGGCTTTGTGTAAAGATGCATTAAGGAATTTTCTTTCAGATTTTCTTTTTTTCCCTCCATAGCCATGTTACCAGATATGGCTGATTTTCAAACTTAGTCTATTTTTTTACTGGCTTCTGCAGCTACATCAAATTTAATCCTATTCTTCTTCTTAGGTTTTTTTTTGTTGTTGTTGTTTAGCATTACCATGTTGACCCACTGATGGGCAGGCAGTCGTCTGCCTCTTTACATAATTTTTTCAACATACTTTTGGGTAGGAAAGAATAAAAAGTAGGTGGGAAGAGAACTGGAATAGAGAAGGGCAGGGCTGGAGACTGGAATGCTCAGTAGAAACAATCCAAATTATAACCTTTTCTTGTGGTCCGGTTTTGCATAGAAAGATATACACACATGCATACAATTTCCTAATTGTTTGTGCTATGAAATGAAGAGACCATATTGTTAATTTTCTAGTGCAAGTCAAATGGCAAATACATTTCTTATATAAATCAGTGCATGCCAGACAACACTGATAGATTCAACTAAACCTGCTAAATCTAAATCACATTTTTTTAAAATGTATTTTTTTAAAAAGCATATAATCTTGTAATGTGTTATTCTTACTCATTAAACATCTTTCTTCGTTTTTAAAAAAGCACATGCTTCTGAAAACCGAGAACCACAAAATCTGAGAATGTTCATACTTGGCATAAACTCCAAGAACTTTGGAGTCCTTCTCTGAGCTTCGTGGTAAGAGAACTCCAACTTGGTTGTAACATGACTGCAAGAATTCTAGTTTCAGGGAGGGTGTAGGGCCCAGAAATGGTGTTCTAACATCAACTGACTAAGACCTAATAAAGTACTGCAAGATGGCAAATGCCAAAATTAATCTTTTTCAATTCCACAAACTTCACAAGTTTCAGGAACAGTAGGGGAGGAGAGAAATTATAAAGGAGGATTTCTCTAAATCGATTACTACAAAAGTTTCTCCTCTTGATATGTACTGAATTTGTCAAGAAGCAAATGGTTTCATGTCAGGGAAACTGGATACAGTATAAACAATTTTGAACCTTAGTTCAGATTTCTACTTTGGTTAGGAAGAAGATGGTGACTAGAAAGATAGTATTTGTGTATATCCTTGTCTCAGCAGCAATATGGCTAGTAGAAAAAAGGGGATTTAAACCTGTAAATTAATACCTATGCTTTGGAGGGGCCATCTTTTTTTTTAATTCTCTGACAGCTTCCCAAGAATTGTTTCTAGCTAGAAAAGCTGGGTACTCCATCTGAAAGGCTAGAAGGAGTTGCCAGGAGTGAAGACAGAAGGATTCTTTAAGGCTGATAAAAAGGCTAAAGGATAAATGCTCTATAAAACAGTCAATCGTGTGACAAGGATAACTTCCTGACAGTTGCAGAATGAGTCTTATCTGTGGCTGTTGAAAACAGGAGTAGATTTGAGGTCTTGGGATACTGGAGGGGGGGGGGATGGACCTGTGGAACTCTGAGTTTGGTAGTTTGCTTGCCATTTTTTATTCTCCAAACTAGACAAAATCATTAGTGCTAGTCTGATGAAGTTACCTAGTTTGGGTAATGAAGTGTCTGCAAACAACCAACCAACCAACCAGAGCACCAAGGACCCCTCAAAAACCTTTATAAAAAGCCAAAGCCCAGAAGATGCTTTTCAGGTGTGTTCCTCACCCTTCTTCGGTGGGGCCATAATGCTTTGGGGTAATGAAAAGTCGCAATGTGCTTAATGATCAAAGCACCTGACATGATGATAAATAGAAAATGCTCATCATGAAATGTAGCCCATTTAGAAACCACCAAGTTGATAAAGCATGTTGCCTGTTGTTCTTCAACGTAGGAGAAACGATATCTGCAAAAGAATAACCATCTGTATTTTTCTTCTCGATAGTCTACTTATTACATAAAAATATTTGCAGATTGAAATTTATTTGAGCTTTCTCTTGTTAAATATGACTGACCAAGGTCAGGAGGATGTTATATTAGACTATATAAACATCACAAATATTCCTGACTTGTTACTATCATCACTGTGGAATTCACTACATTAACATTTCCTCCTGTTGTAATGCTGAAATACTATATGATGAAATTTTTTTTCAAAGATGGAAACAGTCTTTGTGAGAAGAGGCCTCTGTCAAGTCAGATGGTTAGTGTCAATTGCACAACATAATTGTTCTGTTGTATAGTGATGAGAAAATACAAGCCTGAGGAGGAGAAATCCCCAAAGGAATTGTTTGGCACATGCAAGAATCTATCTTGTTTTGCCCCTGAAGATGGTGAGCATGGAGTCAGGTGCTTGTCAGGCTGAATAGTTCCCAGCTGTTAACAGGCATGCCAATACAGAAAGCATCCTTGGAGACCAGCATTCCAGTTGGCTTCCTAGGCATTCATCAGCTGTTTCTCTATTTCTCTGGCTGGGCTGGAAGTATAATATGAAGTATAATTGTGTATTTATAACCCTTACTCCACAGGAGGATAAACCAGACCATATATCTCTGACTGTTTAAATCAGCACTAGCAGTAAGAATCTGACTATGGAATATTTTGCAATACCTAACACATTTGCTCAGGTCTGACTCAGGAATTATTGAAATTCATTGCCAGACTCTGCGCCTCCAGCCAAATTCTCGGACACAATTTTATTTCATTAATCTGTTCTTGCTAAATTGTGATAAATTCCTTGAGTATGCAATGCAATGCCTTTGTTTCAGTAGCTTTCTTTCCCCACCTCGTTTTGACTCTCTCCAAATCCAAGAATTCCCAGCAACATCTTCCCCTTTCCTACAAGTTTTCTGCATAAATCATAGCAGTGGAAGGAGGCAAACAGTGACATGTGGGAGAAGTTGCTGAGCAATTATAATCTGGAGGGAGATAAACAACCAATCCTGACCTCAGCATGCTCCCCACATACCAGATTCAGCTCTGGCAGACTTCATTTCACCCTCAACATCTTGGCTCAGCTTTTAATCATTTGGTGCATCTTCTTGCTACCTTGGAAAAAAAGACTCAACCACTGCAGCCCAGCTTAAAACTTATTCCAGAAGAAGCCTGCTCTGGATCTCTCCCATAGGATGGGCAATCTGCAGTCCTAAAGCCCTTCAAGATTACCTCCAAGTTACCCTGTAGTGAAATGGGTGGCCGATAAATATAATAAATAAAACAATTTTTTAAAAAATCACTCCAATACAACAATTTGGGATTCCATAGAGAGGAAACGGGAAAATTAAGGGAAATACAAATGGATTTAATGACTCAATTTTAAAGTTAAAACATTTGCTACCCATTAGGGGCTCCACAAAGATGAGGGAGTCAAGCTATTCTCCAAAGCACCTAAGAAGCAATGGGTGTATACTAATCAAGGAGAAAAGCAACTTAGAACTAAGGAGAAATTTCCAACAACTTGCTTCCAGAAGCTGTGGATGCTCCAACACTAGAAATTATTAAGAACAGATTGGATAACCATTTGTCTAAAGTGGGGTAGGGTGAGCAGGGGGGTGGACTAGAACATCTCCAGGGTACCTTCCACCTCTATTATTCTTTTATTATTGAGAGCTGGACATTTCTGACTTGCGTTGTTCAGTATGACATCACTGTTGTGGCATTTTGTATGTTTTGTTCTCTTAAAATACAATACCAAGGTTGCCTTATTGTCCTACTATATATGACTGATTGTCTGACTGATGATGTGCCATCAAGCCAGTGTTAACTTTTGGCAACCACATAGTTAGATTTCCTATATCTTCTGTCCCTAGCCTAAGCCTTTAGTGCCCTCATTGCCACAGTCCATCCATCTTGTGACCAGTTGTCATCTTTTCTCTTTCCTTCTACTTCTGTCAACATTAGAGACTTTTCACCAGAGCTAGATCTTTACATGTGTCTGAAGCAGGATGATTTAAAAACTTGGTTGTTTGTGTCTGGGGAGAAGACTCTGGGCTGATTTGCTGAATGATCCATTTGTTCACTTTCTTTTTGGTTGTCCACTGTGTTCTCAAAAGACTTCTCCAAAAGTGTGAATATTCATCCTGTTCTACTGCTTCTAATTTTGCTTCCATAGAGGGACACAGGAAAGGCCATAGCTTGCCTTATTCTGATCTTGATAGGCACGTGATATGATAAATGGCAAAAATGATATCATAGACACATCGTATCATTTGGGTATCTTTTCCAAGGCTTTCATGGCTGCCTTACTAAGTGCCAGTCTGACTGCTGGTTTCTTTACTGTTCATGATTGATCCTAAAAACCAAAAACTACTCATCATTTTAGCTTTGCTGTCAATTTTATGGTTGGTTGTTCTGCCTATTATCTTTAGTGTGGTCTTCTCTATATTCCAGCTTAGTTTCATGTTTTTTTCACAATGCTCTGTGACTGTCATTACTAGATCATTTGCATTTTCAGCTATCAGATAAATAGGAGTTAAAGTGCCTTGACCATTGTGTGACCTGTTATCATCATGAGTGATGCAGTTTCCTGAAGACAAGTGTTGAGTCTCAAGTAGAGCTCTGCAGAAGGTTCCCATCTGTCACAGACTTTTTTAAAAAATTCTCTTGTTTATGAAGGGCACAATGCTAGGGAAGACACAAGGAATATAAAATGCAGAAAGGATCCCAAGTGTACAAAGTGGTCTCCAAAACCGTATGATTAAAATGCCAGCCATGGATCAAGATCCACCAAATGGGCTCTTATAAACAAGGAGTTTGATGGGTATGTAAAGCTACAGATATCATGAATAATTTCCAGACCCATGAGACTCTATTGTCAGAGTCACACTGATTATTTATTTCAGGCATAAAAAGTAAGAGATGCAAATGGATGAAAAGGAACCCTTCTCAGTTCCTATTTTGCTAATCATGGCAGTGGAAAGATTTGCATATCCAATATCGCAAAAGCTCTGCAAATTATAGTCAAGTGCTGGAGTAGGATTTATACCTAAACTTTGCAGAATGCAGATCTCTGCTTGAGACTCAACACTTCTGTTCAGGAAACTGCATCACTCATGATGATAGCAGGTCACACAATGCTCAAGGCACTTTAAAATTCATTCCTAAAAAGAGGTGAAAGGGAACACTGACTTTTTCATGTCTACAAGAAAGTCTGTTGGGTATTTTGCATTGGGCATCATATACATCCTTTATATATATAGTTGCAAGGATCAAAGCACAAGGTACATTGTGCACCTTGAAGCACCATCTGTGGACATCCTGCTCTCTCATAATCAAGGGATGCTTCTAACTAAGCTTAGGTGTAATGGAAGATATCATCCATTTGAGGCCAGGCAGTTCCAGAAGCCTCCTGTTCTGATCTTTGTGGGTTGCATGCTAGAGCCCAGCATCACAGCAACTGCCCTATTGTTGCTCTTCCATTTGGCTTCCTTTCTGCCTGGTTGCATTTTGGCTGGACATAATTATTCAGACTAGTGTAAAAGGCAACAATAAGTCATTCTGCCTCTTCACATCCCTCAAAAACATTGCAATTTTTCCCACTAACTTCCCTTTATGTGGAGCCCTCTCCATTAATTCCCCAATTATGTTGCCTCTTGGAGGGAAACAGCTTTTCTTCACCACACATCTGGAATGGTTTTGACAGTCTTCCAATAAAAGGAATGATATGTCATGCTTCATTGCCAAGTCCCCTAAGACCACACACATCCCCCTCCTCTCCACAGATGTTGAATCAGAAGTAGGATATTAAGGGGACAGTACATTATTTAAAACATCAACAACAAAAAAGACAGGTGAGTTAGTTTGAGGAAGCCTCTCTTCAGACTGGGATATCAAACTTCCGAAGTATCCTCAGTATTCACTAAACCAAAAATCAGGTAAGATAAAGGTATGTATGTCACATGCCAAAACAGCCAAATCTTTCACACAGATATTATATTCTGCACTAGAATCAATCCTCCTGTTAGGCAAAAGGAGTCTATCACCCCTGGGGGCAGTATAACGAAGTTTGAAAGACCAAAGTGTGTGCCATATATTCATTTGAATAATTGTTACACTTGTCTGCTCTCCTCACCATCAAAACTATCAAGGAATGATGAAATTATTTGGCTGGAAAGTTTTTATAAGGGGAATAGGAGAGTGCAACATCTGTTTTAAACTTCAGAGATTAAAATAATTTGATTGATTCATTTTTCAACTACCTGTGGTCTCAGTGCCAATTTAAATACTCGCTACATAACTGAAATAATACTAGATTAATTTAGATCAGCACTCCAGTCATTACCAAGTTGGATGGGAACAGGAATCAATGGAATATCCATTGAAGTATAGCAAGCAACAGAAAAAGAATAAGTCAGGGTTCAAAACCAAGCTAAGCCAGCAAACCTGGATAATAATATAGGGGTCAACAGATTGGAAGATATCAGCCTACACTACAATACCCAAAAAAAGGAGACTTAACAGAGCGTGCAAACTATTATACAATATCCTTAGTTCCTATGCTAGCAAAATAATGCTTAGAATCATCCAATGTTGATTAGAATTTTATGTGGAAAAAAAGTTGCCAAATGTTCAAGAAAAGGCCAAGGAACAAAAAACATTATTGCTGATGTACATTGATAACTGAGAAAGCCAAAGAATAGCCAAACAGAAGTCATTACGTATTTGATTGATTATGGAAAAACCCTTGATTGTGTCAATCACATCAAGCTATGGAATGTGCTTAGAAAATGGGAATCCAAGTTCATCTTGTTCTCCTCGTGAGAAACTTATATACAGATCAGGAAGTGACAGTATAGACAAAACATGACGAAACAGACTGGCTCTAGGGAAGCTGGATTGGAAGGGTATGGTTTTACACTGGAGGAAGAAACATTAAAAATCTGCACTAAGCTGATGATAATTCTAACCAAAAATGGAAAGGATCTGCAAATTCTAGTAATAAAAGTCAAGAGCTCAGAAAAAATAGAAAAAAATTAAATAGAAAAAAAGCCAAAATCATGACCTGTGTCATGTATCATGATAGATTTCAATCTAGCATTTGGTAATCACATTATTTAAACCCCTATTATAGGTGTTCCTTGAGTTACAACCACTGGCTTAGTGACTATTCAAAATTACAACAGCACTGAAAAAAGTGATGTGACCGGTTTTCACACTTAGGACCATTGCATCATCCCCATGATCACATGATCAAAATTCAGATGTTTGGCAACGGGTTTATATTTATGACGGTTGGAGTGTCCTGGGTTCATGTGATCCCCTTTTATGACTTTCTGACAAGAAAAATCAATGGGGAACCTAGGTTCACTTAACAACCATGTTACCAACTTTATAACTGCACTGATTCACTTAACAATTGTGGCAAGAAAGGTCATAAAATGGGACGAAACTCACTTTACAATTGTCTCACTTAGCAATAAAAATGTTGGGCTCAATTGTGGCTGTAAGTTGAAGACTACCTGAACATCCTCAGATCCCATCAAATTCTATCAAGTGCCATCAGGCTAGGATAGAAAAAAAAGGTGTGCATGAGCTAGTAAATCTAAATGAAAATGCTCTGCACCTCAGAGATATAAAAGCAGCCCAATTCTGAGTTTTGTGTAGATAAATAAATTATCAGATGTTTGAACCCAAGACTAGCAGGTTGTATGCAACATGCTGAATGCACTCTTCAATTCTTCTGTCATCAGCTTCTCTCATGCAGCCATCTTAATCCTTTTGCAAATCCTCCCCTTGAGTTTTTTCTCTCTGCTTTCAAAGGAGTTTATTTTAAAAGCCTGATGTCCTCCCCAGCCCACATCTCAGTGTTGTTTTCTTTAGCTGTGTCATTTATTTCCAGTTGAGGCTTTGCTTATTTGCATTGGGCTGGGTAATTATTTCTCTAGAGAAACTGGTTGGGCTCAGACAGGGCCAAAATTACTTGATCCTATGAGAGTGCAGATACTGAAAATAATTACTAACCCCGCTGGGATCTCAAAATGCATCCTATCAACACAAGGGAGAGCTTGAAGGGATGAGAAAGAGGGTGTAAACAACAGATTTGAGAAGGACAAGAAAAAGCTAAAATGATTCCCAGCTATAAATAATTTGAAGCCTGTATTGACATGCAAGAAGAAAAACAGTATATATGGGCACAACTGTTTTGAAATACACAGCTCTCTTGAAATACACAATCTCTTCTTTGTTTTAAAATGTGCCAAAACTGAACTCATGTGGAGTTATTTCCTTTCAATCATATACCAAGATTTCTGCAATACAATCTGAGATGTTGATCTGTTATAATAAAGTTTATTAATTTATTGCTGGGCAGGATTGTAGTGACCAGAGCTACACTTATTTATTATTATTTTATTAACATGCAGGACTGAAGTGAACACAAAAAAACAAGAAAATACTCAGGATTCCCATCAATACCTGGAAGGAAAACTACTCTTCTTAGCCCCTGCTACTGTATGCAATGGCAAGTCCCCAAAACCAGAATTTCTGATTATTTCTACAGGAGAAAGCTCTGCAGACTTCTGTTTTGCAATGTTTTATACATTTATGAATATAAAAGCTGAGTGGAAGGATATTGGCAGTAAAGTCCCCTGACAGTAATTCACTGAAGACACTTATAGTTGCTTTCCTCTCACAGCTCTCAAGAGCAGGCCACAAATAACATTTTATTGGATAACGCAGTCCAATAAAAATCCAAAAGGAATAGCTTTTTTAAAAAGCAAAAAAAAAAAAACAACCTAAAACCTAAAATGATTATACAAATTTTATGAGGAGAGGAGAGGAGGTTACAATTTGCGTCAGTTAGAAACTGAGCTGGGTCCTTTGCCAATGTTTTCTCTATGGAGAAAACACACCAGACTGGTGGCAATGCCAGTGAAGCATCCACAACCCTCTGATGCTCATTTCAGTTATGATCTGTCAGGCACCAAAAACCAAGAGAGACACCTTGAGATTCTTCTAAGCAGTTTCCTTTTATTGTTCTTCACTACAGGCAGAAATATTGCCAAACTAAAGTAGACTACTTTGCACCATAAACCTATACTGTACTTTAGGAACCATTTGGGAGGAGCTACTTTCACTCTCTTTCTCCCACACAAGCTGTCTGAAAACTGTACTATCCCTTGTTCCTCTGGAATGCACATCCTCCCTCCTGGGAATTATTATTTACTAAATCTATATGCTGCCCATTTCACTATTTAAGTGACTCTGTATGGCTTAGAACATAATGAAAGCAAGAATACAAAAATAGTAAAACATTAAAATGAACAAAGATTGAATAAAACTACAGTAGGAACAAATACATGAATGGAATGGAGATAAAATATTCTTTCTTAGTCCACTGACCACCTCCAGCATGGGAGATCCCAACTGGGGCCCTAAACTAAATGGTCTCTGGAAGTCCATCATACCCAACATTAGCTTATCCCCAACTCTATTGCCCAAGGCTATTGGCATAGATGTCAAGAAGTTAGTTAAGCCCAGGTGAATTGGTATCCTTGGTTGCTATTTGTCTTGTCTTCAGTTATTCTTTTTAATTCACTGGTTGTATGGTTTTTAAATTTTGTAGGTACCCAGAATTGCTTTTGCATGAAGGACATAACATTCATCAGTCAATCTTTTTTTTTTCTGATAAAATTTATGCATCGTATATTTCATTTGTACTGTTATATTTGAGATGTATGATTTTTTTCAAATTGAATAAAGAGGCTACATAACATGTCTGTTAGGTTAAAAAAAAGTGGAGAAACAAGGTGCCCTCTTGAATTTCACAGGATAAGGATGAGCAGACGAGATAAAATTACTACTGATCAACCTTACAAGAGAGAGTGACGGTTTTATTACAGAATATTAAAATTTTAAAGAGCAAATGTTTTTTCATTTATTTATTTACTTATAGTATTTGCATAGCTGTCCATCTGTAAATTAAATCAGGGTAGCCTTTGAATAAAGAGTGCTTTCATTTCTATGTAATGCAACATACAGTATACATACTCAGTACCACACAGGTCCCCAAATCTGCACATTATCCTTGTATGCCAGAGAGAAGGAGGAAGAAGAAGGAAGGAACGAAAGAAAAAAGAGAAAGAGGGAGGGGTCAATTAAGCAGAGACATTAGGGAAATTATCGTGATTTCCTCTGCATCCAGAGTGCAAACTATGCTCTCTTGGGCACACCGTCTAATATGGAATTAACTCCAAATTCACCCAGTCAGCAACATAAAGAATTTTCCACTGTGAAAATTATAATTCCCACTGCCAAGAATAGAAACTCAGACACGTTTTTCTGAGCTGGTTCCAGGCGTTCCCAGGGAAACTACTGGCCACCAGTTGCCACCCGCCGAGCCAAGACTCATTTCTCCTCCTGGCACCTCGTCTCCTTCCTTATGCACCCCAGTGAACGAAGCGTTGCTATTAAAGAACACTGGCCCAGCATAAGGGTCTTGCAGCTGTCTCATAGACCTTTACCCTTCCTCTGCATTTCCACAGATTCCCAGAGAACACCCACAAGCAAACGTGAAGGATTTAACATGAGAAACAGTTTTCCATTCCTTAATTTTTTTTATTCCGTTTTCAACCAAGTCCCTGAACATAACCATCCCGAATTATTATAAAATAGAGTTGCACAAGGACGAAGCTTCAAAAGAAAGACTCCAATAGATCAGTATCTGGTTTGAATGTAACTGCACCAATTCATTTTTTTTAAAGATGGTTTGTAATTTTTTTAAAATACTCTCTCTATATATCTATTCTCATTTAAGGGGAAATATTTTCAAGGCGGCTTCGTAATGATAACAAAACAACACAATACAAAAGTGAAACTGAAAAGAGCCACCAGTTAGTTACATTCTCTCACCTCTGCTAGAATGAACCTGCTTCTATTGTGGAATGTGCATAGCAGTATGCTCTTAGTGATATTATGGAATGATTCAATAATTTCAATACTTCCCCCCCCCAGAGCATTTATCTACATGCACAGATGCTGATATTGAAGCAGTTATACTGTACATGGATTTTCAACTGTCCCATATAGATGGCTCTTAGCATTTGTAGCTAATTTCCATTAAAAATTGCACCACTACGGTTGGCCTCCAACAACCAATTTTGCATTTCCAAATGATCACTATTCCAAAGTTTCTAGAAAAGTGGACTATATATATTCTATATTCAGCCATTGCAATTGCTGATAGCAGTCACTGGTTCTGAACAAATCCTGTTATGCTTAGTTTCTGTTATGCATAAGATTGTTATGTCAGATGCCTGAATATATTTGCAACCTGGAATTAAAAATAATAAAGGGCGGGATATAAACAAACAAAAATTATGGGATTTTGAATTTGCCCTTCCTAGTTCTCACAAATGTACCAAAGAAATGCCCAGTGGAACTTTCAATTCAGCTAAAATGAAATTCTTTTTGCTTCAAAATAACACACCAAGATTGAAAAATAGCATCCATATGTATGGAATTTGTGCTATTGTTTAATTATTATTTTTTTAAAAAAATCAATTATAGCAGTGTTTCTCAACGTCAGCAGCTTCAAGGTGTGTGGACTTCAACTCCCAGAATCCCCTAGTCAATATGCTGGCTGGAAAATTCTGGGAGTTAAAGTCCACACATCTTGAAGCGTCTCGAGATTGAGAAACACTGTTCTATATAATGAGAAAGAAACTTAAGTGAATGAGAATTAGGAAGACAACAGTTAGATAATGGAAGCCTATGTATGTCCCTTTACATGTAAATGAAGAAAACATTGCAATGCCATACTAAAATCTTACTTTGGAAGTACCTGTACTGTTTTTTTCTATGGCACCTTATAATGATATTTATCATAATTTCCCCCCATCTTTAACTACTAGTGCTGCCTCCCAGAATTCTTCCACAGTTCATCTTGCAATCCACAAGCAAAGGCTTAGTTTGGAAAATGACTTGCCTTGCTGGTATGTATTACCTTTTGTTAAAAAAAATAAAAGAATTCTTCCAGAGCTCTCCAGAAGAGAAAAATGAGGAAGCAACACAGCTGAAAGTGAAGGGGAATGTAATTTCAGGGCTAAAATTGTGAAATGGGGATGGAACTTTATTTAAAATATAAATTTCAAAGCCCCCTCCCCAATTCCCACAAGACTATGATGGGGATAGAAAGAAAGAATGGTGTTGTATATCAAGCATGTCACAGAGCATTACCTGAGAGGTTTATTCACAGATTGCGCCATCTTTCATATGAAACACTATTGGCAAGGATAACACTAGAAGGCAGGAAAGGTGCTGTGGGGAACTGGCATTAGTCCAGCAACAAGAAAACTGGGTTTGCTTGCTTAGAAATCCAAGCCTACCAGAGCAATTTCAATTAGCCAGAAAATTACCCAGCTGGTCTTGCAACAAATGGACATCTCTTGCATGCCTCATGTTTTCACCCTCAGTGAAGACCGTCACTATCAATGATAGCTAATAAGGCAGGGGTCCTCAATTCCTGGTCTGTGGACTGGCACTGGGCTGTGGTATGCCGCACAAACAAGCGAAGCCCCATCTGTGGGATGCACGCTGCCTCCGGTCCATGGAAAAATCTTTCTCCATGGAAACAATCCCTAGTGCCCAAAAGGTTGGGCACTATCTCTAAAATACCCTGTAATAAGGTATTTCTCTTCTTTTGGAACATACAATGGCCTCTTACCTATTCCTGTGGAAAGCTGCTCAGAAACAGAAGTGCCACAAATGGCCACTTCAAAAGGAGCTGTCTCTTCTGCTGTAATTAAACAAAAGTAATATTTTCCTGCCTCAGAATAGCATTGGGCTTAAGCTCTTGGCCTTTTGTTGTTTCAGAAAACTTCCACCAGCCAAAATATACAAGACCCTGGAGAGCTTTTATATTTGCATTAATCCAGCAGGATTTTTCCTTGCTTAAGCATTATGGCCATATCAAAAGAGATTAATGGCACAAGCAAGAGAAGAATGGTTGTGGGTCAACTCTGGCTGTGACTGTTCAGGGATTATGTCCAGCCCCCTTCAGGCATCACCAAAATGCATTCTCCTGAGGCAAAAGAATGAAGGATTTTGTAACATTATGGTGTATTGTAAACTATACTATGCTTTCCTTAATGAATCCTTCAGCTTTACTGAAAGAAGTAATTCATAATCGAACTTCAGAGCTGTGGTCCTTGGATGCTTTTATTACTTATGCCATAAACTTTCTTCTATAGCCAAGTTACTGCAAATTCCTTTCACTTCTCCAGCAGGAGCTTTTCTCTGTAAGAATCATTTTCATGCTTTTATTTTTCACAGCATCTTTAATTTTTACTGTTCTTCATCAATGTTCCTGTATTAATACTCCTATATGAATTCGAAATAAGATTTTGTAAGATCTCAGGAGACATCATTTTAGTGAAGTGTCCAGCAGTTAAGCACCCTGAGAAGTATCTGCAGAACTCAAATTAAGAATTATTTTTAAAACAATCTCGCAGGACTGCATTTTCTCAGCATTCTTGCCTAGCATTTCGCTTGATTTAACAAACTTGTACAATTTTATTCCTTTAAAAAATATGAATGCCCAGCATTTTAAAAGACTGAAAAATCCTCTTACTAGTAACTGATATTATTATTACTTCAGTATATCTCATTGTTATAAATTCCAAAGTGGTTGGCAACATTTGTGGCTAGGAAAGCAAACACAAAAATACAAGTTTTGAACAGCATACCAGATTCTCTACCAAGAAAACATCTTTGCACATCTCCCATAATCCACAATCCAAAATAACAATAGGATCTCCTGTAAAGGCTGCAGATACTTTTTGTGGTTGTATCAGGAGTTGCCTTGTTCCAATTCAGCTCTGTTTGCTTTTGGGATACCATGTTCTCTATGGAAAATAAAAGTCTTTCTCTATTATCTCTGTTTTTTATCTCTATCTCTGAAAGCCTTATTTATATACAGTACAAGGAAACCAAAATAATAAATTAGTCATATATTAAGGTATTCTAGGATAAAGTAGTGACCGATCGGCATTTTTAAAAATCATATAGTCAACAAAGTGCTTTATATATGCAAACAATGTTAACTTTATAAGGCAGAAGAAAGCACTGAACCAAGGAGAAATGGATATATTGTGTGGTAGGTGATAGGTAGGTGGGTAGATGGACAGACAGACAGGTAGTATTGTAACCAATGGTAGTATCTGCTCTTGCAAGACACGTTCAACTATCTATTCCTGCACTGTAGAGAGCATCCTGACAGGCAACATCACAACCTGGTTTGAGAACAGTACCATGCAAAACAGACAAGCACTACAGAGGGTGATACGCTCAGCTGA
>JAEANM010011086.1:0-15458 GCA_017656035.1 Myanophis thanlyinensis
TCAGCCAGCAAAGCTGGCTGAGGAATTCTGGGAGTTGAAGTCCACAAGTCTTCAAGTTGCCAAGATTGGAGACCCCTAGTCTAGACGGAAAGGAACAAGCTGATACTAAATCCAGAAAGATACAGTTAGTCATTATTTAGGGTCTCCATCTCTACTGCAATTGCCACTCTTTTTCTTGAAGGGCAGAACAGCCCCTGAAGAAGTAATTCTGTAACTCATGAGTCACAACTACTGCTGGATAGGCAAATGGAGGCCATGTCCAAGAAACTCTTTAACCAACCCTGACTGGTACACCAATTGTAGTAGTACCTGGAATGTGAGAACTTTGTAATGGCATCTCACATTCTTGCCACCACTTACTGGGACTAGTGCAGTGACCTATATATGGAACTGCTATTAAAGATCACTCATTAAACTGCTTTTAGATTATTTGAAAATATTAAACCATCCAAATATGAAGCCTGCAGTTGGAACCCTGCATTAGCAATTTAAATTATTGGTTTTAACCAATGAAATTGTATATGGCTTAGTAGTGAAATACCTTCCGGATTGCTTCCTTCAACCAGAGTCAACATATATGATACAACATATTAGAAAAATGGTGATAGTTTCTCACTACTGAATTTAGAGGGGGCAAGGCTTGTAGGAGATACTTATTATGGTCTCTGTGCTATTGAACAGTGTTTCGTTGGAAGTTAGATTTGACCTGATTCTGTTGACCTTACAGAAACATTAAAATTGTGTTCTTTGGAGAACTTTGTACATTTGGTTAAAATAGTGCAGAAGACTTATTTATATATTGCACTGGTATTAAGCTATTTATAGGTGTTTTGTTGCATTCTATAGTTGTGCTGAATTTTTATACTATGGCTATTTCTTGTAAACTGTAAAGAATTACATGATTCAAAAAGTCTAAAATCAGTAAATAAGTAATCTTTTGGCTTTCATTACAGCTTATAATGAAAGGATTCATGTTATATTTAAATTTTATGTATTGCAAAGTATTTAGCATCTTATCTACTTCACAGTTGTATTTTGGCACATATTCCAAGTATTTATTAATTGCTAATATCTAATTTAGCATTACATTAATAACTTCTACTATTTTTATTTAGCAATTTTCAGGCTAAAATATTCTTCGCATAAATGGATTGTAGGTTGTGTCTGCATAAACTCATACCTGTTAATTGATTATGCTGAGCGTAGGATATCTGCAGACCATAAGTTCTAAAGCACAGATCAGTATGTATTGATATTGTTTCTTTGGTTTTAGTTTTGTATGATTGAAATATCTGCTTTAGGCAAAATAGTTACATGCCTCCCTTTCCTGTCTGTCCAGTCCTGTCAAATTGGAAAGGTAAATTAGTATTTTTAATGTTCCTACTGACATTAACAGGAAATATTCAGGATAATTCTGTCAATTTAAGCTAATTCAAAGTCAGAAACAAACCCTAAAGTGACCATTTATACTAATAGTTTGAGTCACATAAATATCCCAATATATGCTTGTTTTGAAAATAAACTCTTTAAGGATTAGCTGTTACAGAAGTCTTAATGATAGTAAGACAGTGTTATTGATTTATCTTTTTAAGCATGAAAGAATAGTCATCCTTTCATCTAGAACAAAATTTTGTTAATCTGTTATAAATATATGGAAAGGTATAAGTATGCTATTAAAAGTTTTTAACTTTTGCTAGCCTTAGGTTAGGTTCCCAAGGTTATATATAAACTTTGTTATCTACAGTAATGCTAACAGGTAGAACACACATACAAAATTCATTGAACAATAAGAAAAATGATCCATTAAAACATTGGAAGAATAAAAGCAATTTTAGTGGCTTTTCTGGATATTTGTTTTATTTGCAAAAAAGTTATTCCAGTTACCAGTGGTATTTGAAGTTTTAAATATGGCAAAGCATATGAAAATAATTGTTGCAGTATAATAAAATAATTGGACCACAGAACAGGAAGTAATCAACTATAATGGTCCTGGAAAGCATAAAACAAAAAGCGAAAGGGTTCAAATGCTTGCTAAACATAGTGCACACATACTGAGAAATATTATAAGCTAAGTAAGGCAAAACAGCATAATGCAATTTCTTTTTATTTTTATTTATTAATTAATTTTTCCCATGTTTCTACTAATTGCATTAAAATATATAGGCTGGCATGTAATTTACTTCAGAGAATGGTTATAGTTATAAAATGAGGATGAGCACCTCTCAATTATGTTGCATTAAAGATAACAAGGACTGTTCCTTCCTAGAGAAGGAAGTGTTTCATATAACCATATTATAAATATGTGCATGATATAAAATATCCTGTCACTTAAGGAGTATATCTTTCAAACCTATTGAACCCAGTAGAAAGCATTTTTGAACCTAGCTATTTAAGATTGTTACTGTTCATAATACTGGTAAGCATATAGTTTATTTAAAAATTCTCTATTCCATTTTATCTAACTCCTTAGCCATCACCAGTTTGATTATTTTACAATCTGATAAGTAGCTCATAATGGTTCCTAGTAATTCTTTAGAGAGAACATGCTTAAAGATTTTTTTTCTAGATTTTAATTTTTTTTTCTTTTCCTGTTTGTTGGTTCCGTTTCAGGTTTTTAAAGTCATTTATTAACTGTCTTAATATTTCATTGTTTCCTTGATTTTATTTTTTGCATATGTTTGTACAAAATGTCCTTGTGTTAAACCTTGGACAAGGAAAAAAAGCAGTTCCTTTCCCCCTCTTATTTTCTGCCTCCTGCTCAGCATTTCTGACTGTATTTCAAAATTGCCATTTTAAAATTCTGTCTTTTTTTGTGTTTAGATTTCTTCTGTTTTTATTGGCTTCAATTGTCTCCTGCAGGGTTTGGTTTCCATTACACTGGTTTAAATAAATGAAAAAAATATTAACATTGGGTCAGGAAGAGAGATGATGGACTTGTTCTTCAAGGAAATAATGTTATACCTATCTTTGTTAGTCTAAGTTCTTTTCGTTTATGTATTGTTTTATATTTTTAATTCTAGACTTATCTTCTCTAGTCACTTGTTTGATTACCCATATAATATTGGTTTGTACTCATATCTATAATGTTAGCATTTATTGCCTGCCAAGATGGTTTATAATCTGATTTATAAGAGCACTTACTTAAATTTTAATTCTTCATGTATTGAAGTAAAGGATACAGAGTTGGAATGAATGGTATGTGAAATACACTTAAGGTATTTAAAATATTAACTGGATATAAAATTGATGTCGTACATGAATCCCATATTATACAATAATGAAACATCTATTTTGTATGAAATTGGTTGGTTGAATATTTCAATTAGTGGCAATAACCAAGTCAGATGGAGTTATGATTTAAGCAAAGCACTAAATATGGTAGTGATGCCGAGAATATATTGATACTTGTGGGTGCTTTATTATTTGAAGATATTTGATTTCTGAATATGTGGAAATATATTGAAATATTTACAAAAATATTGATTTAGATGTTAATAAATGAATTTAAAGTGTGCAAATTTAATGTTATTAAAAATGAATATTGTACCTCATTTGATTTCTCTTTTGAGAAGTATCTCAGTGTCAATTAGAAATAAATGTTTTCAGAATGGAAAGTTATATAGAAAATACTATATATTTGGAAAAATAGATCACCAAGGATTTCATTAACTAAACTAAGATTGATTATCGTGATCTTTAATGTACCAGACTTGCAAAAATATCACGTAAGTTATTTTTATCATCCATAAGTTCGTTAACTGTATACAACTGTTTACAGCAATATTTGCAAAAAGATTGAATGAATTTATAGAGAATTATATTAAAAATGACCAGTGTTGATTTATAAGATGCCGACAAATGTCAGATGTAGTAAGAAAGGTATTAAAAACCTACTTGTTTCAACAGGCCGGTCTGGCCTAGTAAAGTGGCCCCCTCAGTGGGGGTTTTAAATTGTTTTAAATTAGTTTTTAAACTTTAAATTTTAATTGTTTAAAATTTTTAACTGCTTCTATTTGAATTGGTTTTAATTTGATTGATCAGCCACTGTACTTATTTAAATTTTAATTTGGTTTTACATTGTTACATATCTGTGTTTTTAATAGGCTGTACACCCCCTCGAGTCCTTCGGGAGGGAAGCGGTATAGAAATCAAATAAACATAAACATAAACAAATATAGTTTATTATATAAAGAATCAAAAATTAAAGGCAGGTTTTTTAGCATTAGATGTATTTAAGGCCTTTGATTGTGTGGAATGGCCTACATTGAAGATATTAATACAGAAGTTAGTTTTTTTGGAGGGGGGAGAATTAAAAAGTAATAAATCAACTATATTCAGAAAATAAGGCACGAATAATTATAAGTGATGGTGTTACAGAGACAGTAACCTTAAGCCAGGGAATGAGCAGGGTTGCCCTTTATCTCCAGTGTTATTTGTTATTGATGGAGGTTTTGGCAAATGCAATCAGGGAAGATTCATTATCTAAAGGAGTTGGAGTACATAAGAAAACTAAAATAAATCTATTTGCAGGTGATATATTATTAACATTTCAAAATCCCGTGGTTCCTATAGAAACGATATATTTACATCTGAATGAATTTGGGAAATATAGATTATAAATAAATTGGGAAAAATCAGAAATGATGTTATATAACCATAGTAAAAAAGAAGTGGATGCATTGAAAGGAAAATATAAAATTAAAAATAGTAGATAGTATTAAATATTTAGGTATTGATATCCCAAAAAATATTCAAGAGTTAAAGAAAATAAATTACAAAAAGTTAAAGAAAGATATAAAAGATAAAATAGATAAATATGGGAAAGTAAAATTACCATGGTTTGGAAAATTGCAACAATAAAAATGAAAGTTTTACCAAAAATCAACTTTTTGTTTTGATTAATTAAATCAATTAAATTTTTGGATCAAGAATTAAAGCAAATACAGAGGTTGCTGGAGGTGTATTGTAATGAAGGTAAGAGAGGAAGAATTAGTAAAGCATTATGATATGAATCATTAAAAAGGGGTGGGCTGGGTCTTCCAAATGTTAGAAATTATTGGGTAGCTAATCAATTAAAGGTGGTCCCGGATATTATAGCATTGACTAGAGATTCAATATGGAGGGCTATAGAGTTGAAAGAATTAAGGGAAATAGGTGTCCAATAGAAACATATTGGTTTAAAAAGAATATTTAAAAAATTGCTAAGAGGATTCAAAATCCCTTTTTAAAAAAATTGATAGAATTATGGAATGAATGGAGATACCGATTAATACCAGGAATTTCTCCTTTAACACCAATGATGGAATTTCCTAAAATAGAATTGAAAGAATGGATTAGTAAATTAAAAGAAAATCAGATATATAAATGGAAAGACAGGAAGAACAAGATTAAAAATATAACACAACTAAATAATGTTTTATTAGATATTAAATTAAATTGGTTGAATTTAATACAATTAGAGATATGGATAAAAATGGAAGAAAGATAGACAGTTAACAAAAGACAGATAATAAAATTTGAAATGATTATAAAAGAATGAGGTAAATGAGGAATATATCGGTAAAGGAAAAATTGGGAAAATATAGAATATTAACTGAATTAGAAGATCAAGCAAAGGTTTAAAATTAATTTGAGAATCAGATTTAGGAGAAATAAATGGAAAAATATTTGGAAAAGAAGAGTATATAAGAATATGTCAGAGTTAAAGAAAATGGATATAAAATGATATGGAGGTGGTATCTGACACCATGTAAATTAAACCAAATAGTTGTTAAATATACAAATATTTGCTAGAGGTGTGAAAAAGAGGTTGGAACATACAAACTGGTGGGATTACGATAGTATACAAAAATATGGGATATGGTGTTTAGGGAAATTAGAGCACTTTTGAATGTAAATTTAGATATGTCACTGAGGATTGCATTATTGTTGCTGGTGGAAAAACAGGATATAAATGAAACAAAAAAGGAATTGATTATAAATTTGATAATGGCAGCTAGATTAGTGATGGCTAAATATTGGGGACAAAATTGGGATATTCGAAGAAATGAGTGGTGTAATGAAATCTGGAGTATGGCAAATGATAAATTAACAGTCAAAATCGAATTTAAAAAATGATTAAGCAATTATAATGAACTATTGAAGGGATTTTATAAAACTGGCAAAGAGAATATATGTTATTTTGGAAGGGATAAGGGCACAATTGGAATATATTGTATATCTTTTAGTTGTTATAAATAAGAAATATAAGTAATAAAAATAGTCTCTAGGGGGTGGGTGCACTGTAATATTTGTATTTTATCTTTTCTTTTTCTCTTGTTGTATCTAGATTTATATGTATTATGTTTGTATTATTTGTATTTATAATAAAAATTAATAAAAAAGGTTTAACTGAAAATTTAGTAGAAAACCATCCTCTATGGGCCTTATGGAAAGTTATTATTTATTATCCTTATTGTCATAGGAAGTTCTTCTATCAAAGTAGCAATAACACTTAGACTTATATACTGCTTCATAGTGTTTTATATCACTATGTAAGCAGTTTCCAAAGTCAGGATATTGTCCCCAATAATCTGGGTTCATATTTTAGCGATCTCAGAAGGACAGAAGGCTGAGTCAACCTTGAGCCAGTCAGGATCGAACTTCTGGCAGTGAACCAGTCAGCCTGCAATACTGCATTTTAACCACTGCACTATCATGGCTCTCTATAGTAGAAATAGTAGAAAATTACAGTAGAAAAGCTATTTATTTCCAGAGTGTATGCCGTAGAAAATCTTTAGGGTTTTTAGGATGTAGATAGATTTTGATTGAGACTCATGAATACTTAACTGTTGGGAGTTTAATTCCTGAACAGTAGAATGGAAGAAGCTGGTCTAGCTAATGGATTATACAGATACTTACTGTATGGTCCAAGGGATATAAAAGAGGACAATACCTAAAAGGACACATAAGGCAAAGGTTGATAAAATTATGGAGCTTTATAAAACAAAATAATGAGAAATAACAATTTCACTGTTAGGTTTTGCTCTAAATACTTTTCATGTTCGAGATAATTAAAAACAAGTGTAAATTACATGTGCTCCCCCCAGATACCATGAATAGATTAAAAACAGCAAGAATTACTTAATGAAAGCTATACCATGCAAACAAACATACCAACAAAGAATAAATCTGATTTTAAAAATTAGAGAGGGACATAGTTTTAAAATATTCAGAATTAATACTACTTATTAGAGCACCTACTGTATATAAACATTTATATGTGATGCAGAGAGACTTTTTTAAAGAAGCAGGATAAATTATATATACTGTATATATATATAACCATGCAGCAACAAATGATGGAAATGCCATGAAACATAAGGAACATTTTACTAATGTTTATGGGCAAGTCAAAACAAAACAAAGCAAACACCAAAGCATAGGAAAGATATAAAGATTTAGAGAATCTTAAAAATTAAATTTTAAATGGAAAAAGCTGAATTTGTTTAATGACTGCATGATTCATTTAACAACTGCAATTTTTCACTTAACAAACACGGCAAAAAGGATTGTAAAATCAGATGCAACTCAGTTAACAACCATCTTGCTTAGCGGTAGAAATTCTGGTCCCAATTGTGGTTGAAAATTGAGGAATACTAGTATATCATAAAATGTTTTATGATAAATTTCATATCATAAAATGTTTTATAAAATTTGCCAAATTTCAATTTCACAGGAGTCATGAGTTCTGGATTTTGGACACATTGGACATATTAGCCAGTTTGAAGTACCTTGGTTCAAAAATTGTTGCCTGTGCTACACTGTTTTGCCCATTAAAGGTTACACATAGAAAAACGTACTAAATATTTAATAGTATATAGATAAAAGTGTATATATTGTGTATAATATTATAAAAACAACTAATTCTATTTTGGTTTATCTTTTATTAATAATATGAATGTTAGTTATATAACTTATGAAATTTTCTTTGTCCACTTATTGATGGCATAATATACCCCAGATGCCTGGGCTATTTCAAAGTTTCTGGAGGTGCTTTTGTGTTTGATGGATTCATTGATGGACATTAAACCCACAACATATCTTTTCCAATTATATATGAACATTTTAAAAATAGCATTGGGATTTTTCAGTCATAGGCAGAAGAATTGGAAATCCATATAACATCAATGGTTGCAAGTCCTTCAAAATGCTAAATTGATGTTAACAGGTTTAAGACTAAAGTTGCATTTCATGTCTATTGCAATCTTCCTCCACCCCAAATGTATTGTACATTAGATTTTGTTTTTTGGAGATGTAAACAGTTCGAAAGATTGCTGGCCCATATGATCTGATTTTAAGAACTATTAATATTAGTATTTTGATGTACATAAGTAGAGCTATAATTTAATCAAGGAATGACCTTTAGAAATGTATATCATGTTTGCTTTAGAAAAAACAATATAGTCAATTAATCAGAAAATGAACCAATGTATTCTGCTTTGGCATAGATTTCATGGTATTTGTAATAATAGGGTAGAATTTTTAGGTTAAATTTGATGCCTTTATATTATATTTTATTATCCTTTGATAATGCACTCAATATAGATATCTAAAATGACTAAGTGGGTTAAAAATGTGTCAGAAATGTCTATTCACAAATAAGTTTGTGACATTTCTCATTTTCTGATGTTTAAATCTATATTTTCAAAGTAATATTTTCTATACATTCAACTTCATAGCAGTTAGAAAAATCATCAAAGTTGTATACCTATTCTCAAAAGATGGAGATATTTTGACAGTAAGTTAAACTTCTATGTTTGACATGCATTTCAAAAAAATTAGCCTGCATTTTGAAACACATGAATGCTAGATCTTCTTTTTAAAATTTAATTTCATTAGAAAACATTACCATAGGCAGCAAGCCACAACTTTCTATTTTATCTGGACAGTCCTTAGGAGAAACACTTTGTAAGTTTAGGTCATTGCATTGCCCTCATTTTGAAAATGAATAAGCAATGCTGTTCTTTCTTTAGTTGATATAACCCACTTTAAATTTTGAAACTAGAAGGATCCTTACGGCTATCTAATGCACAGATGTTGCAATGCCAGGACTCCTCTTCACTTGTTTATTGAAGGGGAATATGTTGTCTTTTCTGCTCCCAGTCAGCTTCTAGATGTAGAATATCCGTCTTGGAGGGAGAGCCGGGGCAGTGCTAGATTGCCCACCTGCTAGCACTCTACCAATCCTCCAAGTGCAAAAGCTGATATTCCTTCTGGGCAAGGATACCAACTGTTCATCTCTGGGTTATGAAAGAGTCACCTTTCTACAATGGTAAGTGAGAACAATTGTAGTATTACTACTGGAAAAATATTACGAATAAGACAATCCTTTTAATTGCTAATATTTGCAGAAGGAAAGGAAGTCCACTTATTCAGCCTCCCAGGAATAAAACAGTAGTATATTTTAGTTCTATTAATACAGTAAAGACTAGAAAAGGAACTTCTGCTGATCTACAAAAAAAAGAAATGCCTTTTATCCATTTTCACTTGAATAAATATGTCAATTGACAGATAATTGGTTATTTGAAGAAAAAAAAATAGAAATCAGATTTGGAAGCTTCTGCTATTGAAATGAGAACCCTGATAAATTTACTTGTTATAAAAGCAAGCAAAACATAATCCTTGGAGTATTTTTCATGTTGGTTTGGTTGGAAAGATTTGAGAGTCTCTTAGTAGACACTGGCTGAACACTATATTTACTTCATATTGAACATATTGAACTTAGAAGTTTTCATCAAAATGAGGAAGTCTCTATCCAGGTAAAAAAAAGAACAGTGGAATAATGGAGGATTCTGTAAAACAGAATTGTATCTATTGCATTTGCTTTGTCTGGTTGACAAAGTTTCTGCCTGGAGGCATTGAAATCAGGATTAAAAAAATACTTTATCCATATAACAAATATCTGCAATCAACGAACACATTACTGTGTACTGTCTGGCTAAATATTCTGTGACTTTAATCACTGAACACAATAAAATTAAAGTTCTTCCTGATACATATTTCATGTACAAAATTTTACCACAGTTACCGTAAACTTCTGTTTCTAATGCTCTTGTGCTTTCTTACTTTTTGCTGGCACTTTTTGGCCAACGCCCCCACCGCTTGTGAAACCTTTCCTCTGGTTAAGAGTTTTTTCTTGGCTCATGACGTTGGTGGATCCTTGCTAAAGATTAGGCTCTGCTAACATACTGAAAGAAAGAATGTTCAGATTTCAAGACAAAGCTCTACAGAATGCAGTCAATACAGATTGGTGTTTTGGTGTTTTCAGAAGCAATTCCTTAAGAACTCTTCAAACTGCATCAGTAGTAACAGCTTTAAATATACCTATTTAAAAGTTTGATAAATATGTATTTTAACACTTGTATTAGACAAAATAGTTTGGAAAACATTTAAAAAACTAACTTCATATGAGTGTAGTGCCAATATAGATTTGCATGTAATTTAAATGTAATTTTTACCAAGACTGAAGGTAATCTTTACAGAATCTATATAGTACTTTATAGAAATGCATCTGTATCCAAATATAACTAATTTTATTACCACATTTATACCACATGTTTCATTCAGAGTCATATGAATAATTAAGGATTTTGGAGTTTCAATAAATTTCATCCTCGCTGGATAACTTAGATCAATTTTAATTTCCCTTTTGAGGAAAAATGAAGAGTAGCATTGTGAACTCCCAGAAGAAAAATGGAACATAAATTTAATAAATAATATTTACTATATAAACTATTTAAAGTACTATAAAAGCTTACTGCTTTCCTATTTTATCATTTTAAGAAATACAGAATAAAGTAATAATTAGTCCAATTTAAAGTAATTGAATATTTAAACTTTGTTCTTCAAAATTATGATTTAGCACTATCATTGTGATATGCCAGTATACTGACTATTAAGTCATTGTTGCCAGCTGCTTTGCTGATATTTTTTTTCTTTCAACCTGAACTTATCATTTACAATTATTATATAGCTTTTTACAGAATAATATTCAGAATACAATTATAATCCCAAATTATTTTCTCTTAAAAATGCCATGACTTATTAAGAACCAGGAAAAATAGCAAACATGAAATATGATAATTTTATTTAAATGAGCTATATCAAGGCAATTTTCATTTTGCTTAGCATAGTTAGAAATATATGTATATAGCACAAGAAAGTATCTGATGATAAAACTCTCATGCTTGCTAAGTTGAAAATCTTAAAATATGATACACCTTGGGGAAAACTGTTATTTAGCTCTGAAGACAGCATATTTCAAAAAGAGCTCTTAGTATCCTTACTGTATAATCTAAAAAAAGTTATAACTGTGAAAAACAATTTGAAGCAGCAGAAGAAATCTTAATTCCTGATACAACAAACTGCTGTATTTCTGTGTTAGCAGAAATAGACTTATATACCCTTCCCAGTGATTTACAGCTCACTCCAAGCTGTTTACAGAGTCAGCATGTTGCCCCCAACAAGTTGGATAAACAATATTTTTTAAAATCTTGTATAGCCTTCTGTGGTGTATCAATGGAACATATACACCTGCTGCATAAAGGGAAGGGACTCTATAAACGTATGTGAATTCAGTCTTACCTTTCTAATATATTAGACTATCATAAATCATCACCTATCAGAAGGTCTAATTTATTCCAAAATAATGGCCCACTTAGAATTTTTTAGGTAGTCTCAACCTAGTCCTGACACGACCTCTTCAGTTAATGATTCTTTTATATGAGATTTGGGTTCTATTTATTTTAGAAGATACTGGGAATTCAAGATTAATGTAACATACCCTTGAAGTGCACTAACACTCATCAGACTACTTACTAGCACCCTGATGGTGAACCTATGGCACGGGTGCCACAGGTGGCACGCAGAGCCATCTTTCTGGGCACACAAGCTGTCAGCCAACTTACCTCCAGCTGAGCATGCACATGTGATTGTGTATGCACGCAAGCACGATTGCAGAGACCCAGCTGGAATTTGGCCTCCGCTGTGCTCACAAGCACGATTGCAGCAGGAAATCCAGCTGGTCTTTGGAGCTCTCCTGCGCATGCACACATGATTGCTCCTGTGTGCATGAGTGCCTGCGCGCAGTGCACGTGCATTGCACATGCAAAAGCTGCATGCATGCACAGATGGTGTGGTTGCACATGCAGCGCATGTGGAGGAGCCGCATACGAGTGGATAGTATGCACAAAGTGCGTACATTTCGGCACTCAGTAAATAAAAGGTTTTCCACTACTGTACTAGCAGATAATAATTTATATAGATTAATAGAACGATATATAAGGACAGTGCTCTTTTGTATGTTTAATGTTAAATTTCTTACATCAAAATTGTAAAATTATAGGTTATTCATATTATAACTTCCTTCCTTCCTTCCTTCCTTTCCATATATGCCAGAAGTCTTGAAGGTTGCATTCATGTGTTTTTCAAAAAGCTATATGATTACAATTATTTTTAAAAAATTATCTGCAATTAATGTTAGAAAATCAGGCACAAAATGTCAGTTCTTTTTTATGTTCCCTGGAGTATAATTAATGATTCATATGCAGAAGTGGGAAAAACATTGTTGTGTTCTGACTGAATTTGGAATGAACTTATATTTACTTAATGGCTGCCATAAGGACAGGAATATTCTGGAGTTCCTATGTAATTGTTTTACTTGCATCTGCCTTTATTACTTGAATCTGCCTTTATATAAGGAAGATTCTCCTGAACTTGTGCATCTGAAAAATCTGGCCTAATTTTCAGAACTTTATTTCACATTGCTCATTGACTATTTTCTTTTTTTTCTTTTATCTAATTTGTGCCACAGATTGGGTTACAATGTGTTTTATCCATTTTATCAATATTTGACCCTGTTCTAACAAACAACTTGATTGAAAGATGATTTGAATATAGGAGGTCAATGAGAGGACATGAAAATTCTTACCCTACTCCAGTAGTATTTTCTTTTAAATAATCATTTCATTTCTGTAGATCACTAGATTAAATAAAAAGTTGAAATACGTTTATTTTTTTACTTTTTGTGTCTGTAATTATAACATGGACATACATATGTTTTAGCATTAACTTTTAGTCTTGCCCATTACATTGTTCTAAGGCCAAAAGTAGGCATGTGGGAAGGCCACATCATGTGGCACTAACTGGTGTGAATTCTAAAGTCAACCTGATGCTAAATCTAAACAACATGATTTTATTGATCATGAAGAAAAAAAATGTTTAAAAACAACAGTCTAATATCCTTTGTTTATTTGTATAACTATAGATTTGTACAATGGTTCATTTCTACTGCCATGGGAGTTTCAGGGGTTTCGGAAGAACATTCAGTGTGCATCTGCATAGTCCATAAGAATGCACAGTTATGTAGGAAGCTGGATGCAGCTACATAATGGGAGAAAGATGCAGGAGAATCCACTCATTTCTAATCAGCCTTTGGAGCATAAATTTGTGCCCTTACATTAGCATACTTTTTCTTGTTCTTTTGTCTGATTTTGTTGTTGGGTAATAACCGGTTCTGTTTTACTCAGTGATACGACTGGTATTAATGGTATTATAATTGGACTTTTGTCTTCCTCATAGCAAATTACTGAGACTATCATTATTTTCCATTAATACAGTATGTCTCAATGTATTTCATTGAATACATGTGTATTTTCCTAGATTAATTTTCTGATGCAGAGACTACATGTAGCATCCAACTCCCAACATAAGCATTGTAAAAGATTTTAAAAGGGTTGCAAGGTTCCAACCATGATTAGGGACTGATAACACCTGATGTATGTGGCTGGTAAAGATGAGGTCATATTAGAGGCAATCCTTCATATAGATTTATAGTTGTTAAATCTAATAAAATCACCAAATACCATAAATACCAAACAATGGGTCTCCATTGAGGAATTTTATCTTCAGTGTTGAAAAAAGGTGTAATTTTTCTTCTGTTATCACTGTTGAATCTTGAACTTTTGATGAAAGAAAAGAGAAGCTTGCTGAGGATATGACAAGTTAATTTGCTTAACATCTGTCCTTTGTATTCTGAGAGGTTGATTTACATTATAGCATGAACCAATTTAATCAGCATAGCTGGTTGAGGTTTATGCATGATAAATTCCTTGCACTAATATTGCTTCTCTGTTATAAATTCTGAATATATTATCTGATATCTGTATTGTTTGTCATGAAGCACATTGTCGAAATGTTCTGAGAAACAGGTACTTAGTTTACCTATGCATGGAAAAATGTATCTTCACTGCATGCACAGAAGTAAAAAAAAACATGCCTTATAGCATGCAGAACTGTGTACTGAGCATCTCTCTGAAGTTCCTTAAATCAAACTTGTCATTTTCCAGGACTGTGCTGTCTACCGAAGACAAGCATGTGGAGAAAAAGCAGCAGCTTCATTGTAGAAAAGTTATGTATCAGCCATCCCAAAGGTGCTTTTTCAAGAGGCACCTGGATTTTATGGTTTTTCTTTGATGTTTTGCTTCTTATCCAAGAAGCTTCTTCAGCTCTGACTGGATGGTAGTGAATGGAAGGATTTGTATTCCTTGCAGACAGCTGGTCATTTGCATTCTTTTAGCAAGTCTTTAAGGCCAGCTAGAGGTTTATCTGTGTCATCAAGGTCACCTGAGTGGTGTAAATGGCTGTGGAGCCTACTTGGAACTATTGAAAGGACTGTGATGTAGACTGGAGATAGATAGATGTTGTATCCCTCCTTTGTTGAGAGAGGGCTGTTCAGTTTTGACACAGATGGCCTCTTTGATCCCTCTTTCAAACCAATGGTCCTCTCTGTCCTCCTGAGCTTTTCCAATATTCCTGCATCCTTCTATTCCTCACCATCCGGTCAGAGTTAAAGAAGCTTCTTGGATGAGAAGTGAAATGTCTTCAAAGAAAAATCAGAAAGTCCAGTTGCCTCTTGAAAAAGCACTTTTGGAACAATCATGACCTGGAGAATCTCCTTAGACATCAGCCATCCCACATTCCAAACAGCTCTATGATCTCAGTTTAGAAGTGCAGCATGCCCACTCCAACAGGGAAAATAAAATATAAATTGTTGAAATAACTCATTTAGATTGAAATATTTTAACTAAACTGACCGATTTTGTAAAATCTGAAAAAATAAGAACTAAATAGAATCCCTAAGAAAAGTCATTCCAATTGAAATAATGTATATGCAACTATTTGGATCTAAAGCAGGAAAGATGTTTGATCCTAGAATAAGAAAGCAACACTAAAGAAACTATGACTTTTCTTAGGCTTGCATAGGAACCATGTAGTTTGAGGAAAATTCAGTGTGAAGTCTGCTAAATTAAGGACGCCTTAAAGAGATGGTGACAAAGTGACATGTTTGCATCTGGTTGCTCCTTCCTTAGCTCAAGGAAGGAGCAACCAGATGCAAACATGTCACTTTGTCACCATCT
>JAEANM010011087.1:0-15457 GCA_017656035.1 Myanophis thanlyinensis
TAAGGCCGCCCAGCAATCTGTCCACTGCATCTGGGGTAACAGAGTCAAACTCATCCCAGAGAATCTCACCCAAGACCAGCCCCACCTCCCCCTCCAGAGAAGCCCAGTTGGAATCCAGCCCTCCCCGAATCTGAGTGATTTTGTCTTGCAGAAAACAGGAGAAATCCTCGGCCCACCCCTGCAAGGGATCTTTCTGCTCCCTCAGTTCAAGGAGGGAGCGGGTCACCCTAAACAGGGCAGCCGGGTGGTTTTCCGCAGACGCAATAAGGGCGGAGAAATAGGAACATCTCTCCGTCCTTATCGCCCCTAAATACGTCCTAATATGGGCTCGTAAAAGTGTTCAGTCAGACTCAGAATGGCACCTAGTCCTAAAAATCACAGATATTGCAAATGATAATATTACACTGCATCATATTATGAAAGGAAAATGATCAACTGAATTCTGTGTCTTCCAGTTGCATACTTTTTCATGTAAGAAATCTGAGAAGGAAATTTATGCAGTCTGAGAGCTTTATATACTAATATTATATAAAATGTACTTCATAATATATTGTATGAAATCTTAATATCGTATTATCATGCATTATCATAATTTAAGAATTAACAGATTTGATATGTATGTCTAAAAATCAGTTTCTACCTTCTTATAAAAATATCAGATTTTTTTTATGCATTGTAATTTATTTTGAAGCCTTTCAAAAAAAAAACCATCAGACTGTGAGATGTAGAACAGAGTACTGTGAACATTAAATCATCATTTTTAAAACTCTTCTAATTTTGTGGGAGAAAGTGAACAAGAGGGTGAGAAATGGTTTGTTTTTATTTTTTCCACAAGAAATGCAATAGGGGTTTTAAGTCTGTAAATTTTAGTTCCAACACTGGTGGGCTAGGGTTCTGCATTTTCTGCTATATTTCTTATCATTCTATTTAAAGCATTATAGATCAAGTCCTCTTCTCTCTTTTTTTCCAGCACATTGACAAGAATAGCAAACAATACAATCATCAGCCTTTCCCCAACCTACCACAGATTGATAAATAAATACGATTCAGCAAACATACCAATTGTATTTCTAAACTGCTATCATGAACATAGCCAAGCACTCTCCCCATCACTAATTAATGTAATCTGTCCAAGAAGATTATATAAAATTTGGTGCTTTGAGTAAGAAGCTATGTGAAAAATAACTTATGTATAGGGGATGCTCTTACCTTCAACATCGTACAAGTTAATACAAATTAATACAGCAGCCAGATCAATGCCTGGTAGTAATACCCTTTTCTATGACTTCCTGCATATAACTTTAAAACTGTTTGTAACAAATCAATTCATGAGCACTTTTATATGTTTAAAACTGTGTGTGTTACCAGGCAGTGTTTATAATGTGGTAAAAGACAAATTGGATGAAAAGTTTAATACTAATAGCCACTGGCATTGATTGTAATTGTGTACCTAAAAATGGAATTATACGATTTTGTGCTCATTAAAGTACACAATGTCCAAGAGATTTTGAACTCTTATCCAATCCTCATGGCATCTATCAAAAACATTGGCTGCATCAACCTTTCTGCTTTTACTCTAGTGAGGAAAGGCATATTTGTTATAATTTAATCTTGGTGCAAGAATATCATACTCACCAAGTATATTTAACCTCAAGATCTCGTAAAAATAAAACCTGATACTTCTGTTTCATTTCAAAACTGAAAAATCAATGTTCATTTATCTCCATGTGGAGTCATCTTTTATTATTGTTAATTATTCTTGACTCAGACTTTGTCCTGCAAGATATTATGAGAGAAATACTTAATGTATGGAAAATATTTCTTAATCAAAAATATTTTTTCTCAAAGCAACCTCTCAAAAGTCATACACGGGGGAATTAGACATATTAAAACTTTTGCATGAAAATATCCCAGTTTGGATTCCTGGCATGTAGCATCTTAGGTCTGTCCAAGGACATTCAGATGCTTCCCCCCATCTCTACCCCTCAGGCCTTCAGAAGAGTTTCAAATAACATGATCGTCTTCCTGCCCTTCAACTTGAAGGGAACACAGAGTGCAGATCACTGCTATGCTCTGAAATCCTGAAGGATCCTATGCCATACAAAAAAGAAAAAGAAAAGGGAAACATAAAACCCATAGCTTGGCATTTTGCAGACAGGTTGATCTGGAGCTGAAGAGAAGGGAGAGACTGACAAAATAGTTAACAATTTCATTCCACTGGTTTTGTTTGGGCTCCTGGAATGGAATTGCAGAGCATTTAAGTTTGCATTTTGCTGAAGAATCTGAATCTTAGGAGTCAAAACAAAGGGTGAGACATGAATTTCCCCTCATGGAGATATGGAGCCCCAGTATCTTGGTTCAATCCAACCAATACATTTGAAGCAGTTTCAGCTTCAATATGCCTGGGCTGAAAATAAATCAGCTGAGTTCTCCAATATTACTAATATTGTGTAAAGTAGAGATCTGGAGCTGCTTTTTTACTTGGCAGATTATCTGATGTGGAAGAGTCTTGAAGCCCTTTGAAAATTACTGCCAGTCAGAAGACAACAAAAAGGCATTTTGTGACCAAATAAGGTTCTCAAAACTCTTTGAAGCACAATACTGACAGACTAAATACATATCCCCTCATATTTTGTTTGCAATAAAGTTTACCATATCTGGCCTTCAAGAACAGATGATAGCAAAATTAGTCTTTGCCCCGCTTCTCTCCCCCTCTCTCTCCCTCTCTCCTACCATCTAAAGACTACATGGATTTTTGTAGCCCAGATATGAAAGGTATAGCTATATCAATATTACTTTACTGTGTCCTTGATAAGAATAAAAAACAAATAAGGAACGAAATTAATAAGCCAAGATATAGATCCATCCCGTATGGCTGAACTTCCTGAAACAGTTTTGTGAATGCAGACATTGCACAATTATGACAACAGAACAAGCAGTTAGGACTTAGCATGTTAAATGTATATTCTGGGGTTGAAGATTTGTAAGATAACAGCTAAGCCTTTCTAGTTTTCAATTATTCAAAAATTCTATGAATCTTGGGCATGATATTGAACCACTGTCTTGCTAAAAGAGGTGTAAAATATGTACCAATACTTTTTTTGCTAGAAATCTCCCAATTTTTCCAATTTAACCTCCAATTGACATCTCCTTTCTGTTAAATCTAAGGCAAGAAAAGAAATATATTCCAAAGCACCTTAAGCATAATGACAGTTTGTAATAAAATACGTCTAAAATGTTTGTCCCACAAAGTGCCATCAAAAACATTTGTCTTTGTTATATGACTGCCAAAAGACTTTCATTTTATATAAAAGTACTATAAGCCTTTTTGAACAAAGGGAGAAATCCAATCTGGCTTTATACTGATGGTATTGCTTCCTTCAGCAGAAGTTAAAAAAAAAAAAAAGACAACTACTCCATGCTTTGCACCTCCCATCCATTTGCCCTAAAGAACGACAGAACACTTACAAACTTGCTCAGACTTTAAAAACATGTTAATGTCTACCCTTCAGTAGAAAACCCTTTGTAGTATTAGAGGTTAAGAACTAACAGTTTTTGCTCTATTGCTTCCTTCACTTGCAATGTCTGTAAATCTCTTTGTTTTCACTTAGATCTATTTTCAGATCTTGAACACAGATCAGAAATTTTATCTTCTAATAGATTCAGTAAGCATTTGTTTGTCTTCTTTCCATAAATTAAATTATATGCGCTTATTGGGAAAGGTTACCACTGGACAACAATTACCAGTACTATAGGCTGACCATATTTGAAAAACAAAAAAAGAGGACGGGGGGGTCGGCGGGGGGTGGGGGGGGCGTCGGCGTTGGCCGGGGGGGCGGGGCATCGTCGGCGTCATTGGGGGCGGGGCATCGACGTTGGGGGGGCGGGGCGAACAGGAGCGCGGCGATGGCAACGGGGGGGCGAAAGGGAGCGTGGCGATGGCAACGGGGGGGCGAAAGGGAGCGCGGCGATGGGAACGGGCGGGGCGAACGGGAGTGCGGCGATGGCAACGGGGGGGCGAAAGGGAGCGCGGCGATGGGAACGGGGGGGCGGTGGGGGGGCCGGGGGCTTCCCTTTGCCGGCAATCGACCGCAAATAGGCTGAGAAGCAAGAAGCTTGTTCCGGGACTTCTTGCTGGAGCTTCTCGCTTTTCTCCATTTTCCCGGAGATGACGTCGCCACTTTTACGTCCAGTCCGGGGCGTCCGGGTAAATTTATAAAATTTCTAAAACCCGCCCGGACGCCCCAGACAGGACGTAAAAAGAGGACATCTCCGGGCAAAAGAGGACGGTTGGTCACCCTACTAAAGCTGATGGTTAAGAATTCTGTGTGACCTTGAGTATAAGGCATATTATCTTATTGACCAGAACATTCAACCAACTCCATGACTATTTAAAATGTCTGTTGCTCCAATTGAGTGGCTGGATCACTGTAAAGTTACAGGCTTATAAGTGAAATCTGTGGCAAGGAAAATATTTGCATGATTATAGGCACATCCCACCTTAAGTGGAAATGCCCTCAAAAAGTGTCCAAAACTACAATTAGCACAAAGTGTGGTAGTTAAGCTACTATCCGGTGCAAGGAATCGGGATTTTTATTTTATTTATGTCTCAATTTTATTATTTTTATATATAACTCAACAGCAGCAAACATACAGAATATTCCTTCCTTGTATTTTCACCACAACTCCTTTATAGGTGGGTTGGGTTGAGAAAGAGTGACTAACCTAAAAGGCTGCCAGCAGTTTGGCCATTTGGGTCTCACCACACTCAAGGTTGACTCAGCCTTCCATCCTTCCGAGGTCAGGTCGGGAAAATGAGAACACAGATTATTGGAGGTAATATGCTGACTCTATAAACCATTTAGAGAAGGCTGTAAAGCACTGTGAAGCAATATATAAAGTCTAAATGCTGTTGTTATTGTCACCCAGGCAACTTTCGTGCCTAGGGTAGGATCAGAACTTAGAGTCTCCTGGTTTCTATGTATTATCCAACCTCGCAAAAAAGTCAATTCCATAAAATACATCTGCTTCTTCATTTTTCAAGGTTACATTTAAATTAGGTCCAGGCAATCTTTTCTAGAACTGTGATTCTCAAATATGAAAAGATAAATCTATAAGAAACCATGAAAGCTTTTTGAAAGGCTCTAAAAAGGAAGGGAACTGATTAATAAAGTTTTTTTTTACTTCCAGATGTGGTTGACTTTAATCATTCCCAATAATTGGTTGCTCTCAAAGACATTATAAATCAAGAGGGTTAGACTCTGGTTTGCAATCTTATTTACCATTGTTCTTCAGTATAATAATATCCATGTGTCCTACTTTCTGATTGTTTTAAATAAATGCGGAAGCAGACTGGATATTTAAAAGATGAAAATAAAACTTATCTTTGTAAATTTAATATCCTTCTTAATTTCAAATGATTTATTCTGTTACTTATTTACACATTTCGGTTGAATATATGTAATTATTCTAAAAACCTTAAGATATTTAATTTTCCATCCTCAACTTGATGATCTCCAAATTATCAACAAATCTAAAAGGCAGCATATTGAGTAGGACTGGTGTGTAAAATTATTCTTAACTTCTAGGTTCATAAACTATGCCATACTAACTAAACAGTACACATTAAAATGCTACCATTTTAAGTCAAAACAATATAATCTGGGGATCCTCCTCCTCTCAAAAAGCATTTCTCCCTAGGTAGACTACTGGGCAGGGTATGGCAAGGGTATCAAAGGGTACCATTAAGTGTGGCATGATTTATCTGTGCATTGTTCTCATTTGTTCACATTATATATGCATCCACTTTAAAAAAAACCTCTTCCTTCACAGACTTCAACAGATAATTAGAACTGCAGAAAAGAACAATTGCTACCAACCAGCCTTCCATTGAGGACCTGTATACTGCACGAGTCAAAAAGAGGGCTGGGAAAATATCCACAGACCAGGGGTGAAATACCAGATTGCACCACATCGCCCGAACCGGTAGCAACTATTTGAATTTGGCCCCGCCCACCTGCCCCTGCCCTTCTATTTCCTTATACGAGCTTGGTTTTTTTGTTTGTTTATTTCTTACCTTAATCAGCTGTTTGGTGCATCTACAGAGCCTTCCTGATGTTCCTGGACTGCCTCTGGTGCCAGTAAATGAGGTTTAAAGAGCCGCACTGCGGCGCATTTGGCGCACATGCACGTGCACCGAACCAGTAACAAAACCGGTAGGATTCTACCCCTGCTACAGACATCTCACATCCTGGACATAAATTGTTTCAACTTCTACCCTCAAAACGACATTATAGAGCATTGCACACCAGAACAACTAGACTTTTTTTTCGCATGCCATCATTACTCTGCTAAACAACTAATCCCCACAACGTTGTCAAACTATTTACTAAGACTGTATTACTATTATTCTTCTCATCCTTCTATTTATGACTATAACCCTATTGCTTGTATCTTTACGATTATATTGTTTTTAGTTTTTTAGTATGATTTTGATTGCACATTTAGTATCCTATGATTATCACTGTTATATCTTACGATTCCTGAGGAATGTATTTTTTATGTACACTGAAAGCTTACATGCCGAAGTCAAATTCCTTGTGTGTCCAATCACACTTGGCCAATAAAGAATTCTGTTCTATTACTTCCCTATATTGTTTCACATTTGCATATTTGAGTTCATCAGGGCCAGAGCTTTCATTCTTACTCAGCACCTTTTTCCCTAGAACACAGGTGTCAAACTCGTGGCATCACATTGCCATCACATGATGTTCCGCAATATTTTTCCTTTTGCGGAGCTGAGGTGGGCGTGGCCTGCATGTGATGCACCCATCCTGCAAGCTGCCAGTTTGCCACCCCTGTCCTAGAACATACATTACTAAGATTCTCATGGTGCTTCTATATACCAACATTAGCTCCTCACTTAAGGTTAAACATTACATAGATTTTTCACTTGAAAGGTAAGTTTGTTTTCATGAAGGATGTAATACAGGCATGTCAAACTCAGAGTCCCCCGAGGGCCATATTGTCACATTTGAGTTATGATGAGGGCCGCACTCTCTTCAATTGGGCCGCAGTGGCTGGGCTCGCCCTTGGCAGCTTGGAGGGTGACCCATCTTGCTCTTGGGACAGTGGGATGGTAGTGGCAGCATGGGTCAGATTACAGGCACTGGCTTCACCTGACTGGCTCCTCTGACCAGGCTAAGGAGGAGTTGCTGTCACTCCAGGAGAGAGGCGTTTCTCTTGCAACTTGCCTAGGGAGCCTCAGAAGCTTTTTTGCTTATTTGTTACAAGTCTAGATGGCCTTTTCAACAGTGAAATCAGGACAGCATGTAGGGTTCTCCTTCCTGTTTACTCACTTACTTAATTTTATTGATTGATTTAAAATATTTTACCCCATCTTTCTGCTCAAGAAGGATCCAAGGTGGCATGTAAAACATTGTCTGTGTGGGCTGCAGGTGCACTTGCAATGAGCCGCATGCAGCACCCGGACCGCATGTTTGACATGCCTGATGTAATAGATATGCCATGGAAGCAAATCGAAGATTGCACAGATAAAGGATTCCTCACATCAGGCTTAACTCTTAATGACCAGATGGGTATGTCCATGTGATTTACCTCTGCTTTCTTCAACTTCCCACACTAGTCTCTACAGTCTGAAGTTCCTGGTGTTTCCCATCCAGCCAACAAGGTGCAATCTTATATCAGTTCGTCTGAGAACTGTGACTGGCTTGCCAATGCAGTATGGGTTACATAAAAGATTATTTTAAAATGTAAGACATTGTTAAGAGCTGACGTGTATTTAGCTTTTGAATTAATACAATCTGGCTTCATCCAGCAGCCTTTTCATTTCACTGCAATTGGCAAGAAGGAAAATTATCGTTCATTTATACTTCCCCATCCCATCTTATGTCCCGATTGATACATTGGGTGTCTTCAGAGACACAGCCTGCTGTTTGCTTGATTTAACACAACAGTTTTAAATTCCTATCCTGCCTTTCTTTTAGTAGGATGTCAGTCTTGTACATCCAACCATCTTTGTGTGAGCAACTTTTTGGAAAACTGTTCATATTTGCATACAGTTTTCATTAATAAATTGGAAAAAATGGTACAGTTAAGCAAAAGGCTCCCTGCTGAGCTCTGAGCATCTTTTTTTGGACTAGTCTTCCTTGTGGTTTTCTTCTTCCTCTTCTCCCCCCCCCCCCCCATTGCCATGATTATTCTTTTCCAAGCAAATGGCATCATAAAACAAAAAAAAAAACCCAAGAGAATTTTCATCTGATCTTGTAGCCATGGAATTGTTTCTTCTGCCATGCCAAATTGACAGCATCTAACAGCTCTTACGCTGGAGTTAATTTATTCAGTAACATATATTATAACATATCAATTATTATTTCAGGGCAACAGTATGATAAATCAGAGAAGATTCTTGCAAAACATCCAACTATCTGAACTTCATAACATTGGAAAAATAAAAGGATACTCTTTTATTTGAAAATAACATTTTCAAAATTGAAAAAAAAATGAACATTTTCTTCAAATATGGCTTGCATTAGGCTTCTGTCAATAGGCCTAGAACTGGTGGATTGTGCTTCCCTCAGCCATAAAGTTCCCAATATGAGTTTGGGATTGTTGGTTATCTCGCCTTCTGAGATACTAAGAAAAATTTGTGTGTGTGAAATTACTGTTGCCTGCAGATTTAAAATAAACTCCCTCTGTATCCAGTGGTGAAATTCAATTTTTTTTACTACCAGTTCTGTGGGCTTGGCCACAGGATTAAACATCACCAAGCACAGAATTAAACTTCACCCAAGTTACAATGTAATAAGGGGAGAGGCAGTTTCTGTGAGCAAGGCAATAAAGGTTAGGCTAGAAACAACTGCCTTATTTACAGGATTAACCCTGCAAAGTGGGGAAAAAAATAAAAGGAGATTTCTTCTAATAACTGGTTCTATAGAACCAGTGCGAACCGGCTGAATTTCACCTCTGTATGAGAAAAAGATCAGAAAAGATCGCAGACTTAATGCATTTTAAATTTTAAATTATTAAAAAATAAGTAAGGAATGTCATTTAATATGCTTTTACATATTTTTTGCTATTATACAGATGAACAAAAGGTGAAACGAAAGAATCTGGGGTGCTGCAGCAACTCATAAAATTAGGGTATCTGAGAGTTAAGGAAAATGAACCATGTATATGGTGAGGAAAGTAAAAAGGCGTTATTCTCTTCAATAAGTGTTAACACTAGAAGCAAGACTCATCCAATACAGATGAATGGTGAGAGACTCAAAAGTAAAAATGTTTTTATAAGCCTAATACCCAAAATTCTATAGTTTTAGATGGAAAAAGATGATTCGCTGTGGCGACCCCTAACAGAAGAGCCAAAAGAAGAAGACCCAAAATTTTATAGTTTTTGTTTTGTTTCTAATAAGGAGCCCAAATGAAACTACTACCAAACATATTAAACAAATGTATGGAGAATGAAGTTATTCTGTATTATTGCCAATATCATAGGCTTTTTCAAAAAGCAGAGGAGCAACTAAGTTTTAAGCAGCGAAAAAGGAAGTTTCTCATAAAGTTTTCTAGCTGGTGAGGAAAGTTGTGAAAACATCTATATACTATCCTGACAAGTAAGATAATCTAATTATACACATACATTCTGGAGACAATTGCTTGGGCCAAGTTAAAAGTGCTTCCTAGCTATTGAATACTTCTTTATCTTTTAAAATATTTTTTAACAAGAAAAATGTGGATAAAAGCCATCTGAGACCAATTCACAATTTTATAAAATGAATACTATATCTACACCCAAACAACTTTTCTACTTGACCCTTCTTCCAAATTTCATGTTCAGAAGAAGATAAAAGTTTAACCATACATGATATGGAACACAACTATTCAAAATCTTAGGAACTGAGTTTCCATAGCAGCTTAAATATATGAGACAATATTAGGAAACTTGGGTTTGTTTTCCTTTTTGAAAATCTAAATCAATTCAGCTTGCTGCAAATGCCCTTTCCAGAAGGCAGCCCTGTGGTTAGATTTATCATAATAAATGAAACACCACAATGAAAACTTCCTACCTAACTAAAAGGCTCCTAGGCCCAGCTGCTTGGCACCAGGAATTCAAGGCCTTCTGTCAATGGCAAGCTCTGTGAGACATTAGGATTATCCCAGCAGCTGATCCAAAATAGAGCTGTGTAAATGCCCATAGCTAAAAGGACAAACAAGCTGATATAAAATAATAATAAAGTACTCTAGAAGGAGAAAACCAAGGGCAATTGACCATTTGTTTGGAACTGTTGTATCCTGCAAAATTCTTGATCAAATATAATGAGCATAATAGCAAACCTCATACAGGTTATGACTCTACTAATGTCCTTAATGGGTAGTGATAAAATATAGGTTTGTCCCTTTGTACAGTATTTCTAGACTGGATCATCTAATGACAAGACCTATTGCATTATGGAACATTGATGTTGTTCTGGGACAGTGAATAATATCTGTCCCTGTGGACCTTTGCGAATCATCCCCAAAAAGCATAAAAACTTGAAGAGCTTGTACACTGGCAGCTTAAAATCAGCAACAATATTCCGTATCTTTTGGCAATGGTCCTATAGAAAGAAACTGGGTTCTGCAGTTTACTATCATAGCACAGGGGGAAAAAACTATCTGTTAGAACAATCACCGTTTTCCTAATTTGTGCTACAAAAAGATAATTTACTTCATCTTTTTAAATGCACTAAAAAGGTTCTTCTGTAAGAAAAGACCTATGGTTATGATTGGATATTTGAAGGCATGAAGCAATCTATCATTTTGCAGAAGCAGAGTTTGATATAAACCAGAATACTATTACAAAAGCTACCTGCTGAATTATAGGGTCCTCTGGTCCAGAAACTTTAGAATCATTTTCAGCTCCAGATTGGAATGTCAGCTCTTAAGACTGACAAGCAGCACAAAAGGTCAGATTTTGCTGAAAAGGCTACATCAATAAATAAATACATCAACCTACAGACTTGGTTCATATTTCACACCCAACTATTATTGTAATATCTTTATGCAATTATATAATGTAATCAGATTTCTTTTTTTTTAATTTATTTACATATCCACTTACATCATTTGTTAAATTGTGTGTCCTCTGGGTTTACAACAATTTATTGATAATTCTTATATTTTACTAAATAATACATAGATAGATACATAGATACCTGGTAACAATTTCATCTATTACAAATTATAGATTACTGTCATCTCATTTCTCACCATGTATAATACCTTGCCATATTATTTCAGTACTATTTTATTAAACTCCTCAAAATATTTTTCCCCAATTTTATTGATATTGTTTGGAATAGATATAGTAATCTCGGTAATATGTTCATTTTTATGGTAGCTATTCTGCCCATTAATGATAAATGTAGATGTTTCCCTTTTTCTAAATCTGCTTTTATTGTCTGCAATAGTTTATTGTAATTGTCTTCTTTAATAGTTACACACCTTGCTGTTAGATGGGTTCCTAAATATTTCATTACCAGATTTCAAATACTACATACAGATCAAGGCAGCACATCTCAAAAACACTACTAAATGACTGAGAAGAATGCCAAGAAGATAATTTAAAATATCAGTGACGGAAGTCATGCTTTGTGCCAAGTATGTCAATTAGATTTTTTCTCTACACTATATTTTTCAAGAAAATTCAAGAAGATTAGATAAACAGATGCACTATTATACAGAACATTAGGAAACAATTCATACAAATAATTATCTGTCTAAGAGGACCCAGAATCTTGCACATGTACTTTTAGTCGTAAAATTCAAGGCTCTATAATGTAGGGGTGTCAAACTCAAGGCCCAGGGTCAGATCCAGCCTGTGGGGTGCTTAGATCTGGTCCACAGTGCCTCTGCCAGTGAAAACTGAGCTCAGGAGGGCCTCGGGAGGAGCTACATTTTCGCAGGCAGAGAGTTGCAGGAGGCCATTGCAGCCAAAAATTGAGCTCAGGAGCCTGTTTTTGCTGGCAGAGCGCTCAGGCCACCACAGACACCCCTGACACGAGTGACATTGAGCTGCCCACGCCCACCCTGGCCCCAGGGTCTTATACGCTGGTGCGTCTTATACTCCAAAAAATAAGATACTGGAAAGAGTTTGCATTATTATTGACAATTAACAAAGAAAGGCTCAGTTCATACTCTGTAATCTATTCATCTTTAACTAATTAAACGGACCCAACAATACATTGCAGGTCAATCTAAAATGGAATCCAGCAGAGGCACAATCACAATTAAATAGACATGCAGAAAGATGAAGGGGAAAAAATATTGTGGAGAGAAGAGAGAAATGCCAAAAACTAAAAACAGACCTCAGTTGATAGGCTGACAAAAAGCTGATCTTTGTGCTGTGTTATGAAAAAAATGCCCACTTAAAAAAGGAACCAAAGCATTTAGAGACAGATGCCACAAAATATTGACAGGGATCACTGGGCTCCTTGCCAAAACAATGCAAATGAGTCTCAGTCTTAAGCAAGGTTAAATGTTATATACCCCCAGCAATGTTTCATAGTTGAATGATTAAGTAATGTAAATCGTACTGTGATCTTTACATCAGGAAGGTAGCATCTGATAATACTACAGGACGGCCTTACTATAGCTATCTAGGTACCTCTTGATAGTTTGACACCACTCTAATTACAGGTATAGGCATATTTCATTTGATTTACCAGGCTAGAGAGATAAGGCATTTTCTTATAAGATTCTCCACCAGCAAAAAGATTTTGATTTGCTGAAGGATGAGATGATGATTATCATTATCGTTATTTTAACTAAGGTACTTACATAGGGTTTTTTTTAGACATACTGTAATGCAACTGTACACTCAATAACTACAGGAAAGAGTAAATGTAACTTTTATATGCACTTGGAGAACAAAATTCCGTAGGACTCACTTTATTGCAATATTTGCTTTATTGTACTGGTATGGAACTAAGCCTTAAATATCTCCGAGGTATGCTTGCATTAATTGCTTATGACATTATTGTGTCCACATAATATCTCTCTTCACACTAAACAAAAAATAAAAATCTGTTTTTTGTTATCTGACTCCTTGTTCTACAGGCTCATCAGGTGGCTATAGTTAGCTTGCACTTTGGTATTTCTGTGCCTTTCCTTCTGCTTATTTATTTATCAATATGGCTGCCCTCTCACATATGCGACCCTGAGCAGCTTGCAATATTAAAAATAATAAAAACAGATACAAAATTATAAAACCCACAGCCGCCAGGAAAAATAGATCACTGAGGGACACTTCAATAAACACTGAGAGCATATGCACAGAAGACAAATTCCTTGTGTGTCCAATCACACTTGGCCAATAAAGAATTCTGTTCTAGTCTGTTCTATTCAATACAGCCAGGCAACATGTAGCGATATACAGATAATCCTTGGCTTACTGCCATTCATTCAGCAACCATTCAAAGTTACAACAGCAGTAAAAAAAAAAAAGTGACTGAGAACTGATTCTCACGCTTATGACTGTCGTAGCACTCCCACCCACACTTTGATCAAGTGATCAAAATTTGTGTGCTTGGTAACTGTCCTGGATTTACGACAGTTCATCATACCAAGACCTCATGTTCACAATTTCCAACCTTCCTGGCTGGTTTCCTGCAAGCATTTAATGGGGAAGACAGATTTGTTTAATGATTGCAGTAATTTGTTTAACAAAAAGATTGTGAAATCAGATGTGATTCACATAACAACCATCTCATTTAGCAAGAGAAATTCTGATCCCAATTGTAGTTGTTAAGTCACACTAAGCTTAACAAGCTTGTATTACCTGTACATGTATGACACCCTTTCATTATCTGAAAGTATTTAAAAGAATAATGTGGCCCTCTCATAGTTTCCAATAAATCTGAACATGAAAAAAAATCTAGTGAATAGTTTAATATTGAGGAATAACATTCCCATTCATTCTGTCTCATAGGAAGAGCAATTTATTTTTACATGCAGAAATTATAGTCCTATACAAATAAGTCTGGACAAAATATTTTAATGATCAGAGCTCCAACCGAATAACTGTAGCAACTGGCTTGAATTAAATAGTAAAAGCAATATTATTTATGTGACATTTACGAAATAAAAGACTAGAATTTAGTGGCTTATAGGGAAGAGTGGCTGGTAGTGCTGATATTCTGCTCTGTTGAAGGTTTCTTGCATTCTTGAGAATATCCAGATGCAGAGAGCTGCCCACAATTGTTGAAAGCCATTATGCATTTATTGCCTAACAAAACCGATAAATTTACCTTGGTTTATTTTAAATTAGCCTTAATCACAACATACCGTAGGATACTGTGGTTAACTTCTAAAGTAGAACATTTCAGCCTCATCTATGAACTATGTGGAGGGGAGGAGAAATACATCAGCCCCAGATCCATAAAGATCCAATAGCTACAGCATGGCTATTTATTACCACTAAGCATGGTCTTCCTGTCTTTCTAATATTTCTTCGTTCTTATCATTCTGGATTTGTAACTGCACAAAACTGTAAACTAAATGGTAAGGGATCTTTTTCTTTAAATAGACACGGGGGGAAATTCACTCAAGGACAATTAGTCTACAATTTCTATAGTTACAAACAATTCAAATTTTCATTTTATATGCCAAAGGGTAGAGTGAATCAGTCATCTCTTGTACCCAGATCAGCCAAGGGTATTAACAACTATTGCATAGGTCTGACATAAAATGTTCATCGAGCTTAAGCATTATGCATTAAATAAAAGACCCAATATAGAGATCCCTTTTACAACCAGTAAGAGAGACACAAGCATCCTTCATAATATGAAATTATTACAAATGCGTTCATTGAAAAACAACACAGTGGTTTCCATAAATGACTTATGGAAGGTTCTGGCTATTATTCTAATGAGCAGACCCTGTACTTTACAACAAAAAGGGTCAGTGAGACACAACAATAAGCATTCTCGGATTTTCTGTTTCAGCTTACAACATGAATGCTAACCAAAATTAGGAACCTGAAGACTCAAAACAAATTCCATCTGAGCAGACGCCTCATGAGGAATGTGCAAAAGACATACTCTTCACAATTCGGTATTTATAGTATATACATTACATCACCTAAGCCTTTTATGGTACAATATGAACTATGTTAAACTGCATGACACAGAATTGCACCCAAATAAGGTGAACAGTTCCCTAACCAAACCTATACCTGTTTCTAAGGGTGCTGACATGCTGCATTTTAGTACCACAGTTGTTCAATTTAACATAAACCAAAAGGATCAGTGATGAAATCCAACCGGTTTTGCTACCGATTCGATGCGTGCCCACTTTGCACGCACACATGTGCGCGCACGACAACCTTTAATATCTATATGAAGCCGCTGGGTGAGATCATCCGTGGTTTTGGGGTGAGTTTCCACCAGTATGCGGATGACAC
>JAEANM010011088.1:0-15457 GCA_017656035.1 Myanophis thanlyinensis
CAACCCCCGAGGCCATGCCGGCAGACGGTAGGTTGAAGTCCCCCATGACCAAAAGTCTGGGGGTCTCCACCACCAAGCCGGCTATAATATATATAACATCACACATTAATGCTCATAAGGCAGTGGTTAAGAAATATAGAAACCCATGCTTATGTCCCAACTCATCCCTGGAGCTCATTAGGTGGCTTTGGGAAAATCACTTTCCGCTCAGATTTTTTCATTGAGTTGCTACTATGGGGATATACTTAGAGGAAAGCTTCAACTGAGTTGTTTTGCGAGACAAAGCAGAATGAAAATGTAATAAATAAATAGAGTGCTCCCAATAGAAAATCCTAATTCTAATTGTAATCTTCTAAAGCCTTTTTAAATGAAGGTGCTAGAGAAATCATATATAACAACCTCCTGTAGCCTGATTTGAAGCTCAGTTTGCACATTTTCCTAGTTGTCCAGGGTGGATTTTACATTAAGACATGAATAAGAAACATGGACATCCAGATTTTCGAATTCCTCCCATCTGTTACAATCAGCATGGCCATTGGTGAGAATTAGTGGGATATCTTGGAAGCATTATTCATTCTATATTTCTTGTGGCCATGTAGTTTTCCCAATTTTGCTATTTTTAATTAAGATTTATTTTCATGTTTTTTTCCAAATGTTAGATTTTATAATTTCACAAACTTGGTTAATTATATATTGAACTCCAGTGCCATATAATTATTTGCTTATTTTTTCAACTTGTAATCATACCTTTTTCATCCTCAGGCATTAGCGACAATTATTAGAGAAAATGGATACACAATAATAAATGACATTGCTAAATTAGGGATGCATGTTAGTCATAACTATGAAAAAGTGAGAGAGAAACAATAAAATAAATTATAGACAAATAGACACCATTTTATTCCAAGTAGCACAGATAGTAAGCACTGTGCCAACAAGTAAGATTGTTATTTTATCCACTTATAATTGGGGGATATCATAACTCACTTCTTCCAATCCATTTGTATTGCATTATAATTACCTAATTTGAGTAATTAACTTCAAATCATAAGGAAGATGCCAGGTTGATCATAAGTACCATAACCAGTAATGTGCATAATCTAATAATGGATGCATTTTGGCAGAGATAAGAAAAAAGGACAGCCTACTATTATATTACCTTTCCTTTTCATTACTGCTGCTGTTTTTTAATTAATATTCCTAAAATGAATTAGATAACAAGTGTTTCTTTCTTGCCAGATTCCTACTCCCAAATTGGCAAGTAAACATAATGCTATAGTAATTTCTCCATGGTTGCTATATATCTTGTGTTTTCCATATTAAAACTCATTCTTGATACAAGATCCATGTACAAATTATATTTGTTATTTTCATGTGTATGTGTAAGAAAAATATCTCTGAAAAGAATACAACTAAGCAGAAATTTTCCAGCCGTAAGTCAATTCTGAATACTCACATTCTAATTCCTTCTGTCTACCCCTCCTTTCAATTTTACAGATAATCCACTGTGCGGTTGGTGAGTCTCTTTTCAGTTCCTCAGTTAACTAAGCCCAATCTTACTTTATTGGACAACGGTGACCTATTTCTCTTTTTAAGGAGTAGTGCACACTTCTGTGCTTGTGACGGGGGTCCAAGTGAGTTCCAGAATCTTTATGGTGTGGTTTGTTACACATAGTATAAAACAGGTAAGTATCAAAGTGAACATTGCAACGTTCAGTCCACAATATCCTGGTATCACTGAAACAGTTAAACATTTAGAAATACATTGAAAATTTTAAAATATAAATCAATGGTTCTTAAGACTGAAATGCACAGTATAAGGTGAACTGAAAAAGTCCCTAGTAATTACATATGGGTGAAGAAGTTGTAAAGACCATTGAGGCTGGATATATGACTTTTATCTTTTGCCATTCCAATATTAAAGTGTTCCATATTAAAATAACCAAGAAAAAGTACCCATTCTTGCAAATTACTATAAACTGGAATTTTATAATAGAACAGAATTTATATTAGATTATAAACTGGAATTGGGTAAAGAGATTTCAGTTTGAGGAACAGGTGCAGTTTTAGGCAGCTTAAGTTTTAGATATACATCCAAATCAATTGTTATGCATTAAGTGGTATGTCTATGCTTTTGACATTGAAAAATAGAAATAAACAGAAGAATGAAGCCTCGTCCCTCAGTCCCATTAATTTCAATTGTATTTAACAGTTTATAGCGTCTTTCTGTTCCAATATACTACAAAGGGATTATTGGTATAGTTATTAATCCAGGTCAGTAATGTTTCAAATCAAGAATGTAATTGAAGAAATTCTCTTTAGTTGGACATGGAAATGCCAATCTTAAATGCATTAACTGGAAATGTATTCATTGGAAAATCATTTCTTATTCATAAAAAAGTGAGAAAAGGTCTGGTTAACTGTATTCATGATTGCCTTTTTTGGTTAAATGGTGTGCAGATTTTATTATACTAAGGTAAACAATGTTTTATGCTATTTCATAGCCTGTTGGATCAATTCTTGCCTTTAGGAATTTTTAGTAAATTGATTGTGATTACTATGTGACTGGATCTTAGATTTTAGAACTTTTGCTCACATAAAGCTGGTTTGTTTTTGTATACCCCTATGCAATTTGAGTTGGATCTCTCACCAGCAGATGGCACTTAGTGATTTCCTTAGTAAGTAGGAATGGCCTTTTCCGGATAATTAAAACTCCTATGGGTTTTTTTTTTCTCTTCCTATGGTAGTTGAAATTTTATTTTTTATTAGACTAGATAATTAAACATGGTTTATATATAAATACTTTTTCAGCATCAATAGGAGGTTTCACCTAGTTTCTAAGATATTGATAATGTTAGGTTTATGATTCTCAGAAAGAAAAATATAAAAAAATGCCTGATTCCAGGAGACTATCAGAGCTAAAATTGGGGGTAGGGACAGAATAGTACACCTAGTTCTCCACTTACAACCGCAGTTGAACCCCAGATATCCATTGCTAAGCAAAACAGTTGTTAAGTGAGTTTTGGCACAATTATTAAGTGAATCATTCTGGTTGTTAAATAAATCATATGATCATTAAACAAAACTGCCTTCCCCTGTTGATGTTGCATGTTGGAAGCTGGCTGGGAAGATTACAAATGATGGTAATATGACTCTGGTACAGTGCAATTGTTACATGCCAGTTGTCCAAATTTTGATCATGTGACCATGGAGGTGCTGTAACAGTCATATATATGTGAAAACCGGTCAGAAGTCCCCTTTTTTCAATGTTGTTGTAACTTCAGATGGTCACTTAATGAATGGCTATAAATCTTGGACTATTTATAAAAGGCTATTCAATCAGGACAAAAAAGTTTTAAAATAACTGTAGGATGATAATGTTATTAGCAACAACAAAAAAGCTATGAAGCTTTCTGATTTATAATGCATAAATTAAATTATACTATGCCATATACAAAACAAGAATGCAGGTTTCAAAAGAGCAATTGCTTTGAAAACCTAAATGTGTGGTAATCCCACATTTGATTTTCTATAGCAATAAATCAGGATACACAAATTAAAAATATTGTTTTTGTATGTTATTATAAAACACAAGTAGTAATATGTATGGATACAGTGGTATTTATACAATGTTAACTGTATAATGTTGAACTGTATAATGATGATTTAGTATTCATACAGTGTTGACTGATGATTTAGATAACTTTAAAGATAAAGAGAAAAAAGATTAAGTAATGTTTTCTAAAATGTTAATATTGAACAATAAGCATAAGATTGCTTATATTTTACACCCAGAGGTGAGTTTAGCTTTGATAAACAACTACAAAATACTTAAATTATTTTATATATAATAAATGTTTCAACCTTATGAAGGACTTTACAGTATTGTTGTTTATTGTTTTCTTCATATTAGAAAGAATAAGTTAAAAAGCAATTTGATTTCTATCTTATCTCTTCTTCATGCCTTTTGCATTGTTTATAAGCATTTACACTCCCAGAAACCATAGTGTAAGTGTGAATATAACATTTGTACAGAAGTTAAACAAAAATACTCCTATTCCTTTACATCTAGAGAAAAAATTTGAATGCATTTATTAATGACAAAATTAATATTCTTAAAACTAATATACAATCTTTGTTTTAATCAATGTAGTGCTTTAGCTGGAAGTATCCAAGTTCCTCTTTTTTCTTTAAAAAAAAACAATTTTGAATGTTTATTTTATTTTTCAGATGCCATTGAAATGTGTATTAGCCTTTGAGCAAGAAGATTTATTACAAAATTCTTCCTATTTTAATGAAAGGAAAATTGCTTGTCTATAATGATTCTCAGAAACTAATCAATAGATCTTATTTTGTAAATGTGGGCCTTAATTTAATCTACCAGCAATACTGATGTCATAAAAGAATGGCTAGATCAATACAAGTGAGACAGTGAAATGACTAGGGTTTTTTCTCTATCTGCCTAAGTAGAGCAAAAAAAGTTTTTCATTACAGCAGTGTTAACATTTTATTTTGAAAAGCACGTGCAAGAATTTTTAATTTGTTCATTTTATTCTTTTATGGATCAAAGGTTCTGCCAAAGAATCCCTCAAAACCTAAGCCAATACAACCTCTAAAAATATTTGTTTGACAGTTGTCTGAATAGTTTTGCACCCCTGGATGGAATTCTAAAGAAGTTGCTTCTGAGAAATTATATATAGTAGCATTCTTTAACCTATTGCTCCCCAGATGTGTAGGATTTCAATATTCAAAATTCCCTACCTAGCTTGGGCATTTTTGACTTGAGATTCTGAGCTTTGTAATTATATTACATTTGGAGAGTACCAGGTTAGGGAAGGGTGATGGAGATAGTGTTTATGGGATGACCAAATATAAATGATATAGACATCATCTTAAAAAAGGATGCTAGAAACAGAAGAGAATGGCTAGTTTTAAAATAAGAAAAATGTTACAGTATCTATCAATTCTTTGCTTCTATATTTTTCTCTGTTTAATAATAACCCACTCACTTAGACTAAAATTTAGACAGCATCTATTTTCATCCTAAACAATGTTGACTTTGGTGAATTATCTGAGAGTCTGTTGCAATTGTAAAGATTCAAGGAAACATTAGCTCTTTATACTTCCACAGATCCAGAATGAGGAGAGTGTTATTCTTTTTCTGGTTGTTTGGACTGTGACTGAGATTACTCGATATTCCTTCTACACATTCAATATGCTCAACCATTTGCCATACTTCATAAAATGGGCCAGGTGGAGAATGCCTTGCAGTTTAGTTTTTTATTGTTCTGAGCATGCTTTTCATGTATGCCTAATCAGCAAGGAAGAAATTTGCTTTGAGAGTTATAAAGTGATTTGATGAGCCTGAAACACAGTATAAATTCTTAGAACTGGATGTATTTTAAAAGCAGAATTCTATAACTTTTCATTAACTTTCCCTTTGCTTATGCCATTAATATTCCTAAGGTGTGCTTGTGTGTGCCTTTTAAAAAGACTGAACATTGAATTGATTTTAATTGCTTATTAGATTTTTATCCTGCATTTATAATTTTTTGTAAATATCTCTTCCTGTTTTCCATTTAACAACTCTGTGAGATAGATTAGGCTGAGAAAGAGTAATTGGCCCAAGGTCACACAATTGGCTTTCATCTTTAAGTGGAGGCTAGAATGCCAGTCTCCTGTTTTTTTAGGTCTAGGTCAGTACCTTAATCACTACACCAAACTGTCTTTCTTAGTTACAAATTGTATATTTCCTAGTTCTTATTAGATAGTCAGTGTCAGCAAATGACTGGTCTGCAGTGCCTCTGCCAGTGAAAATGGAGCTCAGAGAGCTACATGCGACCCTCCTGAGCTCTGTTTTTGCTGGCAGAGGGTTGCAGACGGCCGTGGCAGCTGAAAATGGAATTTGGGAGCCTGTTTTCACTGGTAGAGCACTCGGGCTGCTACAGACACCCCTGACACAAGTGACATCAAGCTGGCTATGCCCACCCTGGCTGTGCCCCCAAGGTCAAACACAACCCTGATGTGGCCCTCAATGAAATTGAATTAGGCACCCCTGACTTAAGGTGTCCTCCATTTTTGCATATTGCAATGCAAAATGTGAGTTATTATAAAATCTGTAAGAGGCTTTTGGTTCTGCCATTTTGGGCAATCATTTTTCTGGAATTAAACATAAAAGAAAATAAATAGCGGTTCCTGTTTTGATTGGTGACAGTGGGGGAGAAAGGTTAGTTCCTCTCCCCCACTGGTCTTCCCCCACTTGTGGGCTCCATACAGAGCCTAACACCACTTTGTAGGAGCAGCAGAGCAAAGAGGGGTGCCCGGAGTAGTCAGGGGAGAGCACAACTCCCCCAGAGGATCCCTGGGCTGAAAGTCCCCTCAGCCATGGTGGGACGAAGAGATGGTCAGAAATGGCCGCCACAAAGACCGGAACGACAACCAAGCCATTTAACATCTAAGACTGGAGCAGGAGAGAAGCTGCATGCAGCTGTGGAACTGGGTGAGAAGATCCTTTATTTTCTTGAACTTAAACCCCAAGAGACTACCTTAAAAGAAAGCTGCCCAGATTTGTTCTAATTGCTGCTTAAGCAGTGAAAAGGAGGGGGGGGGGTTTGGAAAAAAAACCCTGAAACTGAGACAGAAGGAGATTTAAAGGGGCATCAAAAGTCTTTCAACAAAGGAATTAGGAAATTGAACTTTCATTGTAAAAAGCACTGTACCTGAAAATAGGCATTTTTAAATATGCCAGAATGATAGACTTAAAAGATTTTGTGAGCTTGGAAATGCTGAAACATTGAAATAGATGAGGATCGATTTTCCTAAGAGGGATCCCTGCTGGAGAAGTGATTTTGCAGTACCACCTGCCGAGAGTAGGAGGACTCCACACCCTAACAAGAGCATATAAAGATTTAAACTGTACAGGATTATGATGAATCTACTTGCTAAAAGGGCTAAGGAGCTGGAGAAAGGGAGAAAAAGAAGAAATCAATTGTTTTGTTTTTGGAACATTTCAGAATTATAATTCAAAGTTGTGAGAAATGTGCCTCTACATAGGAGAGTGAACATAATATTGGATATACAGATAAACATGGACTTGGACTATAAATGAATAGAGAGAAGATTAAAGAATTTATAATGTTTCAGAAGAAGAAATGGATAGCTGGGAGGATATTGTCTATGTGGGATATATGGGAAATGATGAAAACAGAACACAAGGATCCAGACAGAGAAGAAGACAAGACAAAATATTCAAGTTGAGGGAGAAATGAATAAAAATGTTGTCGTAAAGAGAAAAAGGGGGGGGGGGGGACACAAAAAAATGATACAAAAAAATTCAAGAGGCACAATAGTAAAAAAAAAGAAAGAAGAAACTAGACAAGGAAATAGTAGTTGGAGAAGAGTTAAGGAGGAAACTGGGGCTCTGGTAATCCCATGAGGTAAAGAGAGAAGAAAAATTAGACAAGCTGAAATTGAAACAGAAGAAGGAGAAGGGTGAGAGGAAAATTGAAAACAAATAGATCAGATGGCAACAAAATCAGAAACATAATGAGAAAGTACCTAACATGTAGGTAAGTGAAAGGGAAGACAATTTGGCTAAGGAGAAGGAGAGATGACTTTAGGAATTTTTTTTCTTTTTTAAAGATAGAAAGGAGGCAGTGGTGTTAGATAAAAGGCTAGGAGAAAGGAAAAGAAAATTAGGGGAATAATATTTTTAAACACATAATTTGTTTATTGTGTTTTGAACTTTAATATTTACTCAATATGAAACTAGAGAAACTTTAGAGAAATAGATACAATATATGTAATACGTAATTGTTAAAAAAAAATTAGAGTTGAGAAAGATTTTATAATGGTTTTTTAAGGTGTTTCAACAGATATATTAAATCCAGAAGAGGAATGGTATAAAAATAACATTGAAATAACTTGAAAAATATGTAAGATGATTTGCACTTTAACTATTAGAATATTTTTTAAAGTTAAGAGAAGAATAGAGAATTGGATAGTAGAGATTGGTATAATTTTGAATGGATGAATTCCAGGTAAAAAAAGGGAAGAATATATATAAGTAATGTAATGTAATTAGATTTAAAATTAGGAAAGGTAGAGAAAAAAAAGTTGAAAATGTTTGTACCTAAAATGATCAATATTATATGAGATAATTAACGAACTAAAAGATACCCAGATAACACGGTGAATGCACAAAGATATATCGTCTTGAAAGAAAGATATGAAACTATGGAATTTTTTATTATGTTGTTTAACTATTTTGATGTGGAGAGACATTTGTATATTTGATTATATATGATTTGATCAATATGTGATGATATGTAAAAATATAAGAAAATAAAAAAAATTACAAAAAAAAGAAAATAAATAGAAATATGTAAGGTATGGTTTCTGAAAAGGCATGTCATATCTAAAAAATTAGTGATTTATTAGAGAATTTAAATTTCAAATATTCTATTCATATCCTACATGAGCTTTACTCCCAGGTAATTTCTCCTTCAGTAGATAGTTGTTTTTAGCCATATTGGTTTCCACAGAGTATGTGGACTGAAACTGAGGCTCTAGGCATCATGATAGTGATTATAGTATGTTGCTTTTTATGTCCATCCAGTAAAAGTGTTTTTTACTTTGGAGATTCAATCATAATAGTATATTTTGCGAAGGCCTACACAATTAACATCTGGGACATTTTTTTTCTTCTCAAGGTAGATCAGGTTTTTATTTTAGCTAATATAAAATTAATTGAATTTCATGAAGAGTTTCCAAGTTGAATAGAGAATTGAACTAGGGTCCCTTCAGTAAGATGGGGTCATTTTCTATTGAGCTGTACTATGTGCTCAGTTAAATGTTAATATTGCTATACATCATTACAATACTACATAAATGAGCAGTAATTAGCAATAAATTATAAACAATGCTAAGTAATGAATGCCTGTAAATTAGCAATTTAAATTTTCAAACATTTCAATGGAGCTAAAAGATAGAAAAAGAACTTACCAGTTTGCTGGGTTTTCCTCCCACAAATACCTTTTGTTGTAAAAATAAACATTGTTTTGCTGGAAAGTTCCTTGTGAACGTACAGAATTTAATTTCTAAACCTGATTTACATACATGTAAAAGCTAAAACAATTTTTATATTGTTTTTCAGAAGAAGATAACGTGTACAATAGCACCAGAGTAATTTATTAACCAAAAAGAAAATTAGTTCGAATTTTTTGAAACTTAAGAAAATGCATAATGACAATAATAGTCTTACTAACTTTCAAACACTGAGCTCTTATGAGTGTAAATCAGAAATTCTGAAAGCTGTTTGAGTATTATAAAACAAAGACAACTGTAATCTAAAATAAAATTACAAAAATCCATATGACAATTAGATGGCAGCCATTATTCTGTGAAATGAAAATTAGCGCTAATCTGAACTTTTCCACTTGACTTTTTCTAAGTGGATGTTCAAAAATTCAAAAGACTTTTTGTGTTAAATTCTCAAACTTTGATTTTGCAATTATTATTATTTTTGCATAGGTGTGATTTTAACCTATACTTTATTAATTTGTAGTTGTTATAGTTAAAGTTGCATTAATTGGTTTCTCCTTAAAGGCATTTTTGGGCCTCTTGTTGAATCCCATTCATTTCATTCCAGTTGACCCATATATTCTTTAAGTCTATTAAAGCTTAATGAAGTTTTCAGGTTCTGGGGCTGCTGCTTTAAATCTTAACTATTTTCCTTATGGAATGCCCTTTGTGCAGTTTTTGTCACTGTCTCCTTGTTTTTCCCAGCATGAGTTGAAAAGAGGTTTTATTTTATGAAGACTACATTTGCATGCTGTATCTTGCATGAAAACTCTTCAAGTCTTTTCATATCCTTTTGAAGGTTTTCAGTATGTGACTTGACAACAAGTAAATAAGGCAGTGCTTTTCAAAGCAGCCGGTCTTTCATTTAAAAAAAAAAAAATCATCCTAGCATTTCCCAAGATGTTATTCCTTCAGTTGTGAGCTTTTATGCATATAACATCAATAGCTGACTATAAGAAATAGCTGTGGGGATTGCTTGACTGCTGTTCCTTAGTTCATTTTTAAAACATCCAACCTAGCATTTTTAATGCCATCCTAAACTGTTAGAGCATATCCTCCAAGCCAGATTTATAAGTGTCACTATAAGGCCTCAGGGTCTTATAGGAAAATAAAATGAAGGGGGGAAATGAATAAATTAACAAAAAAAATAAGCAAATAAGGAAAAAAGATAGCAGCAATAACATTTTAAAACATTTTAGATTATAGATACTAATCTTTAAAATCTCTTTTTGGTGAGAATAAAAAGTTTTCTATCTGATATAAAGATTCAGTAGAACGCTTATAGATTTGCTGAATTTATAAAGCCTATTTCTGAGTATATTGCCAGTACATTATTACAGTATATCCTTCAGTGGGAAGGTAATAGTGTTCCATGCATCTCGACATATAGTCATGCTGGCCACATAACCATGGAAATTTCTTCAGATAATACTGGCTCCATTAAGAAATGGAGATGGGCGCCACTGACTAGAATCAGACCCGATCTTTAATGTTGCCTTTCTTTATGCAGTTATATTTCAAATTGGCAGGAGTATCTATAAGGGAGAATGAAAATGCTAGCCATAGCTCAGTGATTGAAGTCGTGCCTTTTTATGAACATTTTTTAACTTATTTATAAGATTTCTAGGCTGCCCATCTCACTAATACAACAACTCTGGGCAGTTTACAATATAATAAAAGTGCAAAAACAATTAAAATAGAACAAAAAGTTTAAAATTAAAATTAAAAATCAACATGATGGGAAGCTTGGGAGAAAGAATCTTCTCTATATCATCAGTTGCTCCCAATATAGGAGGCCTCAGTCAGGATCCCAGGCCAAGTGGCAATGCATTTCCAGAAGGCCTGGAATATTCCAGATGATTGGGACTACAGTAGAAAAGGCTCTTCTTCGGGATCTCACTAGCTAAAATTTGACTGTCAGTAGTAGCCCTTTCTGCTGGAATGAGTGAGACATTAATCCAAATGGGGTAAGGCACTTCCTCACATGCAAGGATGAAACTTTAGTTGATAGTTGCAGGACCCCTCCCCATTGATATCCCTTTGAGCAGGTGCTCAGGCAGGGTTTCAAAATAATATGGATACCTGAAAAAGATACTGTGCTGTTGGTTTGCCCAACTACATGGAATTTGGTTGAGCTTTCCTTTGCTAGTTGTGTATTGCAAAGCAAAAAACAAGCAATTTCTCTGCTGTTTCTTCCAGGTACAATTTTTTCATCATCCTATATCCAGTAGGAGTTGTTGGTGAGCTTCTAACGATTTATGCAGCATTACCCTATGTGAAGAGATCAGGCATGTTTTCAGTGAGACTTCCCAACAAATATAATGTGTCTTTTGACTATTACTATTTTCTGCTCATCGTCATGGCCTCTTATATACCATGTAAGTTTTAATGAATTGCCTGGAAAAAAATTTAATGAGCCAGAGATCATAAAGAACTGCTATTTATTGGAGAAGGCAAAACTGCACTAGATAGACCAGTGGTACATTTCAGGTGTAGAGTAGGAATAAATAGAACTGCACAAGATTGTTCAGTGGTATATTTCAGATATTCCAGATGTACTGGATTTGCAAAACCTAGAATTCCTTCCCAGCATGTCTTCATTATAAATCAGGAACACAAAGTTATTGTCTTTCCAAATGCTCAATGTGATATATTGAAGTAACTACCTAGTGAAATACTACAATGTTATTCATTTAATTATTAATGAATATATTAATTCAAAATTATCATTCTAAAATAATAATAAAACCTTATCAAAGACTAATACACAATAAGCTATAAAAAATTCTTGGCCTTTCAGATATGGATCATTCCAGCCAATTTACTAATCCAAGATTCAGTTCCATATTCTATCAATTCAGTGCACTGAAGTTTGATTGAACAGTTTATTTTCAACATAGTCTAACTTGTTTTGTTTTTGCCTTTTTTAGTGTTTCCACAACTGTTCTTTCACATGCTACGTCAAAGAAGGAAAGTGCTTCACGGTGAAGTGATTGTAGAAAAAGATGATTAAAACAAACTTTGTAATCGTGGTGCTTTTCCAGAGTAACAATCAAATCCTTCATGTTACTAAGTCCGATTTGGAAATTATGGGACAAAATAAAAATCAACGCAGATCATGATATTTTGTAATATACATACTCCCAAGGGCTTTTTTGAAATTTTAGTCTTATTTTTCAAGCTGTTTAATATGCTTTTGGTCACACATCTCAGTAGAAGTTGAGCTAGATTGGAATTTATTATTCAGAAATCTCTACTCGTGATTTTAAATCATACTTGATTATTGAATTAAGATTATTGTAGTATTGTACTATTGTAACCCTTCTGGCTATGCTTTACTTAGAAAATGCAAGTTCCTTATGCTCACAAAAACTTTTTACCTGTCCTTGAAGGTAAAGGCAGCTTTGAGTCATGGTCAACTAGTAGTGACAACCTGGAACAAAACTATAGTTTTCTTGGCAATACTATGAAAACAGCTTACAATTGCCTTTTTAGGATGTTTTTATCTCCCAAGGCTAGGCTACAGCCTTGCTATTTTCCTTGGTGATTACACAGCCACGTGCTAACCAAGCATAAGCTTAGTTAGCTTTTGAACCTGGCCAGATGATGCAACCTACTGAATGGCATTTGAAAGTAGTTGGAAAAGGTTTGTAACAGCCTCTTTCTGTTATAAGATAATGCTTAAGAAGGCTCTTGATTAATGGAAGTAGTTTTCTTTGTTAATAATATTGCATTCATAAATGTTTATTTCATGTTTAGAGTTTTTAACCAATTGTAAACTTAACATTCATTGGAATTATTTGCATTGAATATGAATAATTTTTAAAAACACCGTGAAATAATTACAACAGTGTAAATGAATAATAGAAATTAGAGATAGAAGAGGAAATAGAAATAGAAATAAATAATAGAAATTAGTCTTAAATGTAAAATAATTCATAATTGGAAGCAGTTAACAAGTAGATAAATGCAATATGCAAATGCAAATCTAAACCTGCTAAACTCCAGAATAAATTTTAAAAGGAACATTTAAGTACACAAATAATTTTAAATAAATGCCAAAAACATTTTTGTATAAAAAAAATGTATACAAAAATGTATGAAAATATTATTACCCACTAGTTTTGTAATGAAAACCCATGGAAAACTTTGTCAATTTTTGGTTTAGCGTAGTAATGTTTGTTCTTAATTATTTTAATCCTTCTAGTTAAACAGCAGAGCAGAGATTAAAATTGCAGAGCAGGATTCAAAGAAGCAAACAAAGGCTGGGTGAAATTTTAGTTTCAATTCCAGAAAAGTAACCTTGGAGCACATGGGAGTGTGACTGCCAAGACTGTCTGTAACTCTTTTAAAGCAGCTATCTCTTTCCAAGATAAGACCACATTTGGTCCCATCCTAGGACCAGATGTGCATTTTAAAGAATTGCAGACAATTTCCCATTTCCATATGTCTCAGAATGTACTTTTCACAATTATTTCCAAAATGAAACACTGTCCTAACAATTAGCTCCAAGTGTTCAGGGAGTTTTAGGATTTATATGTTGTAAGGAAAAAACTTTGTTTGGTCAAATACATTAAAAAATCTGTTAACAGGAAATAAAAATTGCTAATTGCTAATAGGAAATAAAAATCTAACTTTCTCCTCCAAAATAATGCAGTGTAGGCTATCTAAGTCTTTAAATTCTTGTCATTATAGTTTGAATATAATAGTAAGTTTGAAAAATGAGATACTGGAAGAAGTAACACTTATAATTTTAGATCAATCTGAAATCTGACTCCAGAGATGTTCAAAGTTGCACTTTTAAAATGTATTTTTCCCAGTAGTGAACAATTATAAAAAATAGATAGTAAGAGAATGACAATATAAGAAAAAGTGTAGCTGTTAATATTTTGCCTATTCATTATTATGGGGACAGGTGCTAAGAGCTCCTTATCAGAACCATAACCTTTTTATTTTAGGAACAAATAATTGCTTTTCAGAGTGCTTCTGGACTTCAGAAATGTGACCTGCAGAACTCTATAGGCTATAAAAAAGGGGGGACATTTCCATTTGGAGCTCATGGGATTAGGGACCTTTGCTACATAGCATCTGGGCTACAAAACCTGTAGGGGAAGTTACTAGCTAAACCTAAGTGGTCTTAATTCTTTGGATCAAATCCTTATGTGATTTTAAGGAAAAGTGCATTAAAGCTACACTTAAAAAACTTGTTTTCACTGTTCAGATATTGTATTTAATTGAAATTTGTTTCTACAATAACATGATGAAAGGTGCTCTGTTTATCTCATGTTGTAAAAGCTTTAAGATAAAATACCACGAAAAGCCTTCAGTCATATTTGTATGTAAAGATTTCAAAAGGAATCAATTGTATCTTTGCAATAACTGCTTGTGTCTTCTTTTAACCATTTCATCTGTCACACAAAATATCCTGGCAGCTGTTTGAAACAGGTTTCTGAATTAGCACAGAGAAGAGCAATATGGAAAAGAAAAGTTTGTTAATGACTGATGTCTTTATTTTCTTCAATGTTTTAACACTAATTACATATATCTTCTTCATTGCTGTTAATTCTTTCTGGTCTGACTTGGAATTTCTCCAGGTGTTCTTTTGGATATAAATATTTGGTTCTAATGTATGCTGTCATTAAACTGGAGATATCATTCACTAAACAAATGACATTGTAAGTTTTTTTAAAAATAATTTTTACATCATATTAAATAATACCATTTTTTATTCTCAACACATACAGTACTTGGAATAAGTTTCTGGACATAATTTGAGAACAATATTTTATTTTGGAAAACTGCATTTCCAATTAATTATTAAATCCACATTCCTATGTTGTAATGATTTTGCTACCCATGTTTTGGGTGCTCCAAAATAAGCACTAGGCTTATTTTTGGAGAAACATGATTTCAGGGTGATTAGCCCAGCTGGGTGCTCCATCAGGCAAAGATGTTGAGCATATGGGTGCCGATATCTGGCAACAGCTGCAGCCTGCTGACTTCTTGTTTGGTTCACTCAGGGGCTGTGCAGCCTGTGCAGCACAGGAAAGTTGATTACCTATCCAAGCAGCAGGTGGCAGCAGAGGCATGCAATCCAGATGTGCTACACAGGCTTATGGGAAAGCTGAGAGTCAGTGAACCAGAGAAGGTGGGCAGCCATGGGAGGCTCATTTTCCATTGGTGACACTGACAGCAGGCAGAGACAGGGAAGAGGCACACAATCTGGATTGCACTGTGTGTCCTGCAGGCATGAGAAAGATGGGAAGGCTGGCTGGCCATGGGAGGCTTGTCTTCTTGGCTTTATTTATTTATTTATTTATTAATCATATTTATATACCGCCCCATCTCCGCAAGGACTCGGGGCGGTTTACAGCCG
>JAEANM010011089.1:0-14866 GCA_017656035.1 Myanophis thanlyinensis
TTTTAGCTTCATGTTAGCTTTCTAATCTGAAGCTTTTACATTTTTAATTATAGTTGTAAAAAAGCAGTCAACTTTATTTTTAAGAACAGCCCTATGATGTATGGACATAGAATAAGCACATACAGCATGAATATATCGCTTCTACTCTATCATGTACTGTGTGTGTGTGTGTGTGTGTGTGTGTGTGGTTTCACCAGTTTTCAGATCGTATCAATACTCTTAATTTACTCTGAAACATCTGAAAGCTATTAATTTAAATAATAATCTTCCAAAATAAAATTAAAGGAGGAGGCAAGTAGCTTTGTCAAATACATCACATGTCTGAGTAGGCATTAAAAAGTTTGGTGGCACTACACCAAATTGTTGTTATAAACATTCTTATTCCGTTTATATTATCATATTTGATGACTATTCCATGAGTATTTTTTAAAATATCATGCCAGTTCCATTTCATTTTAATGTAACTGTCTCCTCAGCATATTTGATTTAATTGCTATCAGAAGTATTCATAATCCCTATTTTATGAGCCAAAAGGCATTTTAATGAACCTGTAACTGCTTGCTTTAATGTCCTCACTTCTTCGATAAATCAAAAATGTCTCCACCCTAAACCACAAGCTGGAGTTCATGCCAAAATGCCACAGCCACACTATAAGTTGGGCACAATTACAAGGAAGAGGAGTAGGATGGGCTGCTGCAGCTTCTTCAGAGCGTCCTCTGGATGGCTTCCTCCTGACCCACAAGAGTATTTCACAAAGTGATTTTCAGGGGTCTGGGCAGAACCTTTCAGGGAGGTCTGCAAAATCAATTTTTAAAATATTTTAACATTTCTCAGTTTTCATTTCCAGTACATATCAATAGATATGATCCAGTGGTGGAATTCAAATGTTTTTACTACCGGTTCTGTGGGCATGGCTTGGTGGGTGTGGCTAGGTGGTCCTGTAAGCAGGGCAATAAAGATTAGGCTAGAAACAACCCCAGACTGTTTTTTTTCCTGCCTTCCTGACAGGATTAATCCCGTAAACTGGAAAAAAACCAAAAGGAGATTTCTTCTAACAACCAGTTCTCCGAACTGCTTAGAAAATTTACTACCAGTTCTAGCGAACCTGCTAGAACCTGCTGAATTTCACCTCTGATATGATCCACAGAACCCAAAGCTCTTTGGGCTCCTCAATCGTTCCTCAAGAATATGTTCTGAGACCAAAATACTTGAGAATCATCGCTCTGCTAAAATCTTCTTGAAGACAGCAAGCTAACAATATGGTTAGGGAACACCTAACGTGTTTATTTTCTGCCTGTTTTAGCTTTTCATTTTGTGTTTATTTTATTATAAGGGAAGGTCTTAAATGTTTTATGACCCATATACTTGCTTGCAGACTGAATGGTACAGCTCTTGCCATCCTGACCCTTCTCCTCCCAACGGCTTTGCTAAGTAGGCCTTGGAATCTCACTTACTTCCTTCTGTTGTCTTCTACAAGATCCTGCACGTTTCTTAGATCTCCATCCAACCTTCCCCGATCACCCTTTAACTGATCCAATCGTACTCTGAGGTTAGCAATGTAACTCTCAAATAGGGGCTCTTGGCCAGCCCTTGGAACTGAGCTTCCATGTTGTTGCAGAAGATTCCATTTTGTTTCTAGCACTTTATTCTGTTGCTCGAGAAACCGTACCTGAAGTCCAGAGAGAGAGAGAGAGAGAGTTGTTTTTTGAAGTCCTCTTACATTGGAATGCACTCCTCATTATATGAGGACTAGCAGCATTCAAATCAAGGGATAACAGCCACAGTACCACAAGTGTGGCAAGACACCCAGGAGGCTACCCAAATCCTTAACAGGGCTACCAGATCAACCAGGTGACAGCAGCAAAGATTTAAAATTTTGAACCTTTCTTTTCTGTCATCCAGAAGTAATCCAGACATTGCAGCTCAGATCTTATAGCCCTGTCATTAAATAATGTACGTGCACAAAAAATATATTACTTTGTTGGATTGTGGATAGATTTGTTTTGTATTTATTTGCTAAAAAAATAAGGCTAAATCTGCGTGCTTCCACTTGTGTCCTGCAGGAAAATTGGAGTATAGCACCTATCATCCAACAAGTAATCAATACAGTAGGGAATATGGCGCTGGGCAAAATTAAATTACTGTGTCACCTTGTTAAAAAAAAAAAATCTTTGGCACTAAGAGTCTTGCAAACTGACCAGGGGGAAAAACAGTAGCAAATTGCTATAAACAATAGCTTCCTTTCTATCAATACATGAGTAATTGGCAATCCCAAAAAGGTATAGTTAATTATGTTCTGAATCTAGAACTACCTGTACCATTTTCATAGCAGTCTAAACACTATATGAATGGCTGCATTATGAGGATTGCCAATTAACTATGAGGAAAACAAGAGAAGCATATGTATTCGTCTTATATTTAGCATTAACTTAATGTGCAGAAATTGTCTTTTTCCCAGCAAAAACATTGCGTACTGACATTTCATGTCAAAATTCTCTTAGGACAGTTGAAAAGCTGCAGTTTTACAAAATCAATGGGTAGCTTCATCAAGTCTAAAAGCCTTGCTAAAGTATAATTGATGTACCGCTTTTGGCTTGGAGCAATTTTGCATGTCATCAACCGAGATGTAAAGTATACAGAACCATCATCACTGCCAGTACAATTACATATGTGAGTATAGGGACTTAAATTCTGTGCAGAGAACTGTAATTCCTGTCTCCAAAGGCCTTCTGACTATTGCTAAGACTGGCTACATTGCAGGTAGTCCTTGACTTATGACCACAATTGAGCCCAGAATTTGTTAAGTGAGTTTTGTCCCATTTTACGACTTTCTGTGCCACATTTGTTAAGCGAATCAGTGCACTTGTTAATTTAGTAACACAGTTGTTAAGTGAATCTGACTTCCCCATTGACTTTGCCTGTCGGAAGGTCACAAAAGGTGATCATATGACTCCAGGACACTGCAATGGTCATAAATATGAACCAGTCATCAAGCATCCGAATATAAATCATGTGACCATGGGGATGGGGCAATGGTCATAACCCACTTTTTTCAATGCTGTTGTAACTTCAAACAGTTACTAAATGAACTCTTGTAAGTTGAGGACTACCTGTATTTTAAGAGCTGCAGGCCCAAAAATATCTTCAAGCTTGAGTTAAAATCTCTTCAGGAGAACTTGTATTCAAAATTTGCAAAAAGATACTTAGAATGAAACATAACAACTGCTTGAAGATACTGTAGAGTAGACAGAAGATACTGTAGAGTAGACAGCAAAAATAAATAATCATATGTCATAGATGTAAGAGATATTTTTGGCCAACTACTCTTCCTATGGAATTCTAGAAGTTGTAATCTTATATAAAATATGTGAGATGAGTGGAAATGTAGCTGCTCAAACTCCAAACAATTTCCTAAATGTGTTCTGTGAACAGTGTATTGTGAGAATCCTGGTTTCACTCCTCCAGCATTGCAGGAACTTAGAATAGCAATAGCAGTAGCATTTAGACTTATATAACACTTTACAGTGCTTTACAGCCCTCTCTCAGCAGTTTACAGCATATTGCCCCCAACAATCTGGGTCCTCATTTTACATCTTGGAAATTTTTGCAAAAGGGCTCTCAGGTCACAACATTCAAAACCTGAAAATTCAGCTCACATTGTTTTGCAGCTTGAGAGGCTCATAGTAGTGTTGTGACCTGTGAGATTATCAACCTTAAATAGTCTCTGTAATAATAATAATATAATAAATAAGTTCTAAGAAAAAGAAAAACCCAAACCAGAAAGCTTCCCCACTTTGCATGAGTACGCAAATTTTGCAGGCCTTGGACAGCCATGCAACATTAAATGCAATCTCCTGGTTGACAAAATATTACTTTAACTTCTTCTGGTTTTTTTTTTTTTCCCCAGAAATTAAATGTTTGGTCTGGAACATTCATATCTGTCTTCATTTTCATCCAAGATGCATTTCAATGGGTTCATTTCTCTCTTGCAATCTTATTCACAGACTTTGCCTTTGGGGCAACCTGCAAAGAACTTGATGATTGATTTAACCGACTCACCTTGTCAATGAAGGATGCAAACGTGTTGTTGAGGGTCTTGATCTGTTCCCTTTCCTGTTGCCGCACTTTTTGAATCTCAGGGTCAATCTCCAAGTGCAGTGGCGATAACAAGTTGGAATTGACAGTCACTTTCTGGATGCCCCCGGGAGGAGCCATGGGCCCCATTCTTAGTCCACCATCATAGCCTCCTACTCCTAAACCTAAGCCAAAACCTCCAGCTCCATATCCATACCCATAGCCACTACCAAATCCTCCTCCACCGCCGCCACCACCACCACCACCATATCCTAGGCCACTCCCAAAGCCTCCTCCAACACCACCATGGCTGATTCCATAAGAGATTCGTCTACTACCCCCAACATTGTAGAGGCTTCTACTACCAAAGCCCCCACCCAATCCTGCACTTCCCTTCACACCACGGGATAATGAAACAGAGCTGAAACTAGCTTTTGTCCCACTGGGGATGACAGTAGTGGAAGAGGTATATCCCCGGGAAGCCCTAATCCCTCCCCCAGATCTAGAACTGAATTGCCTATTCATTATGCCTAATCCAAAGAGTGCTAAAGAGAGTTTAGCAAAAGCTGGGCTAGAGAAGGAAGGAATAAACAGGGAGAAAGAAGGACAGCACACCCCACTCCGAGGTGCAGATTTGTTTTCCCCTCTCTCTCTATATATATGTGCACATCTATATGTGGTGATGGGCTTGGCTGAAATTAGGCAATTAAGAATCAGATCGTTACTGGGCTGGGTTATATCTGGCAGCAATAAAAAATCTCTTCAACTTGTCTTAAAGGTGCCTTTGAAGTGAAGCGCTGCCTTAAAATTGCTTAGCTTGCAGGCTTACATGGCACAAAATCCATGTAAGCTAACAAATTAATTTTCCCACCACTGCCTCTATGCATAAACCAAAAAATAATTCAGAGCTGACAAAGTTTTTTTTTTATTCTTAGAAAAAAATCATTTGCTTTAATTGTGGATTATTATTATTCAGTGTCCTACTTCAAAGCTATGTAGAGGTCCCACCCACTGTCCCACCCACCCCGTCACCTACCCCCCCTCTCACCATTGGCTGAAAATCTAAAATCTATAACACAGCACATGTATTGCAGATGGTTGATTGCTTCCCCTAAGGGGAATTTGGTGCAATTGTCTTGCTTACTCCTCAGGATATGTTTGGAAGAGCTTTCCCCATTTCTTGGAACAGGGGCAGTTCTTTCTCTAGCTCTTGGCCAATCTCATCCATGCTATAGGCAACAAAACTCCAACTTCTGGTCCTATAAGTTAGAAAGGCTACTTGTTGTCTAGCCCTGCTATCAAACACATTCTTTTTTCAGCTCTTGTGCTATTGCTGAACTACAGCTCCCAGCAGATGTAATCAATGTAGTCAATGGTGAAGGATGTTGGGATTTTTAGTTCAACCACAGCTAGATTTTGTCATAGGGCCTCAAACCTGCTTAGCTGAACTGCAGAAAATGAAGAATTCCCAACTCTCACTACCTTTTCATTGAGAAGGTCAGTAGGTCAAATATCACTTCCTGCTTCTGATCTTTCCTTAAAATGAATTAGAGCATGCCATTGCTTTGAATCTGAGGGTTGCCCTTAGTTTGAATGGCAGACTCAAAGCCACTTTCCAAGAGTTTTATGGTCAAGCCAAGACGTTAAGACTGCTAACAGTGTTCTGAGAAGTATTGGGTTCTGAAAGCAATTTATGATGCACCTTCAACAAAATGCCTCATCAATTCCGGAATGCCTTCTTAATTTATTTTGGGAAATAATCACCCAAACAAACCTAAGCCAGTCTTCCAGGTGAACCTACCTTACACTGCTTGTATAGAATCTTTCTCCCATAACTGCAAGAGCACACTTCTTTCCCTCATGAAACCTGCAATGAATAGCCACCAACCAGTGGCAGGGCCATTGGAAGTCTGACACAAAAAATAAGGCAGCAGCTGAAGGCCTGTTATCTCTAATTGTAACAATAACTGTTTGGAGTGTAACAAAAAGGCATCAATTATTTGCATTTCTTTCAAGGTCCAAAGCTAGAAAAAGACAGTGGTAAGGAAAGGCAGTGAAGCTTCTTTAAAAAAAGGTAAGGGCCCATGATAACAGCAGAATTTAGCAGCCTCATATTTGGTGAGGAAGCAGCATACTTTCTGAAATGATGAAACATGAATAGCTACAAGCCAGAGATCTCTCATCCTTACTACCTCCCACCCCCAAAGTAAGATGCACATCCTCCTCATCCAGCTCACTTGGTACATTTCTGCAGCCCACTTTATCTCCTGAGCTAGCAAAATCCTAACCCTGATTACCTTTGCTATCTTAATATATATTAGGCATCATTTACTATTCAAATACTCGCAGACAACATGCTGTACCCCTGATGGAAAGCATGACAAGACCTGATTAGCAGCTACTGTTTTTTAAAAAGAGATTTAAAACAAGAACTCAGGAGCTTCAGGAGCTGCAGCTCTGAAATGAAACATGCAGAAAATACAGCTGTAGAAGCAGAATATTAGACCTGGGTAATCTAAGAACTTCATATTAGTTGACTATTTCAACAACTGACATATCCTTTGGTCTTTGTAGCTGCGTTAGATTCATACTGAAATCCCAATCACTAAGAGTCAGTTTGGTCTAGTAGTTAAGGCACCATAATATCATGAGTTCAAGTTATATCTTAGCCATGAAAGCAGCTTGGGTGACCCTGGGCCAGTCACACGCTCTCAGCCCAACCCACTTCATGGAGCTGTTGTGGAAAAATATAGGAGGACAGTGTATTGGATATGTTTACAGCCTTGAGTTGTTTGTAAAAACAGTAAAGATGGGATATAAATAAGTCAGTGTTTCTTAACCTTAGCAACTCTATAATCTGTGGACTTCAGCTCCCAGAAGTTCCTAGCCAGCAAGGAATAGGAAACCTGAAATTGAATCTTCATATTATCCGCAAGAAAAATATTGAACCTACTGCTACTTCCTTAAAGTTAACATAAATAATTGGCTGAGTTCCTTGGGGACCTAAAAAATATTCACAATTACATCAAATCATCCCCATTCACCCTCATGAAACTATAACTATGTTATATGTTAACCCAACGTAATATGTTATATGATGATATAGTGTATGTGTGTGTGTTATATATATAATAGGACCTCTGGCTTTTTTTAAGGTAACAGGCAACTGAAGCAATGCCAAATTATTTTTGAAAACTGGCAAGAAATCACTCTCTTGACAATAAGGTTGGAGGAAATTAATATCACTGAGGGAAATCCACCCTAGCCTTTGGCGATACTTCTGTTGAATTGGCAGTAATTTTACAACCCAGCATACATTCAAGTCAGAAGCTTTGAGGAAAGACCAAACTATCTGGGGCAGGTGAGTCCTATTAGACAACATGCAGACCCTGGGGCCATTTTGCTGCTTCAAACTGCCATTTGCCTGAGGTAACAAAGGGGGAATTTTATTAAAATTCCTAGCAGGGTGAGGTGGAATGTGGAATCAGACCCAATACCCATTTGCTACTTATATCTAGCTCATGAAGTCTCCTATAGAAAGATCTGGGGGATAAAAACACTAATGACAAAGATCGAAGCTTTGTCATAGCCATTGGGATCCCTGATATCATAGCATAGGAGTTTTGCTATGTTTAGTTGGTCCAGCACACAGTCTCCTTCTTATTAATGTGTTTGTTCCATTCATTTTTACAGTAGATAATACTGTCACTATCCTGAGATTTAGGGAATTTATAAGCATAAAATGCTATAAAAGCCATCAGATACTGACTACAAGAACACATGGACAATCAAATCCAGGTTAACTGTGTTTTTAAAAAACAGTTATCATTACTAAAATTCAGAAGTTTGACTGAAGATTATTTTACCCAATTTACAGAAAAAGACAATAGTAAAGAGGCCAAGAATCTCTGGTGGCAAATTGTTCCAAAGTGTTGGGATCATCACAGAGAAGGCCCTTCTTTGAGTCCACATCCTTTTACTTTTTACAGGGCTGGACTCTAATGACTGCAGGAGATTATCAGGATACATTTGAAGAAGATTGTTCCTTTTCCCTCACTTGGCATCTTGCCTGTTAATAAATTCCAAAATGGTGATGTTTAGGCGAGGAACACCTGTCAAGGAAATAATAATTTCCAAACATTACTTCATTGCCCAGTGGTTATCCCAATTAACTAGACAATGGTAGCATTTTATTTTGCAGTTGCAAACCACAAATAATTGATCAAATGTGGTACCTCATCAGCAAACAGGCTGAGTAGAGAGCCCCTGATACAAAGACATATTAACTTCGATGCCAAAGAATATGCAATTACAATGGCATCCTGGTTTCAATGGTGGAGTGAAGCGATCTCCAGAAGAAACATGTTTTACTTTTGATGTTTAGGTTTCAAGAGTGTCCCCACCCCTCTCTCACTATCCTAAACAGAGTGGTCTCTAGTGACCAAAATGAATAATATTTATACTACTAAAACTCTTGTACCTGTAACCTCGAACTAAGCAAAGTAGTAATCATAGGGGAATAATCTTTCAACTAAGTGCCTCAAATAGGCTAACTTATAGAATGTGTCCAAAATCTAAGATTGATGATTCCCAGGGGATTGAAATTTGGCAAATTTGTGGCCGCTTCAATGCTGCTACATAGCCACACCATTATTTAGACTAGAGGCTCAGTAAATCCATCCCATGCTAGCCATTTGAAGGCTGGGTAGATTGGCTCTTCATTTTGGCCACTGGAAATCACTCTGTTTGGGAAAGAAAATATCTGTGAAATGATGACCCAACAGATCACAGATTGTCTAGTGGCAATTAAAATTGTAAGGTCACTAGTGGAAACTATTGCTCTTCACTATTGCCTGATTTCACTATGGAAAACATAATGCAACTTGATTTGCACATTCTTTAGCAAAAGAGCAGAAATTACTTTCTTTTAGGGGTCCTTCATTCAGCCTGGTGCTAGTGAAGCATCACAACTAATGAAATGTTTCTGGTCTACAGAGGCTGAATAAAGTTCTTCTTGTCGCTGCTGTTATTACACAGTTATTACACATTTTATCCTACATTATTTATATATAGCTCAAGGCAGCAAGCACACCTAATTCTCCTGCCTTCTGTTTTAGTTGTTTTCCTGCCAATGTCAGGTTAATTGGATAGCCACTGGGCAACAGATATTTACAAATTATTATTTCAGTGACAACTGCTTCCTTCCCACAAGGCACACTGGTCACCTAATAAGAAGATTGAAAAGGATTCTTTTCTCCATTTTTCTGGTTTCAACCACTTGCTACAATCTATAGCAATCTATAGCAGTTTCTTAACCTTGCCAAATTGATGATATGTAGACTTCAACTATTATGGCTGGCTGGGAAATTCTGGGAGTTGAAGTCTACAAGTTATAAAGGGGCTATTGTTCCCCACCTTTGTTCTAGCCAAAGAAGAAATAGAATAGGATAACACTTAATAGGATAGGCCTGGAGGATGTGTAAAGCACTCAAGGCTAATAATCTTTGACAACCATGGTGAACCATGGAAATCCTTGAATCAACCATTTAAACTAGCTTATGACTTAGAGCTCTGGGATGGGTTTGCCTAAAAAAATTAAAACTGATAGCAATGATACAAAAGAAGAGGTAGTCACACTTAGCTAATGTATTAAGCTTCTTTGAGCTCCCTAATTATATTTCTGTCCTTATTTCTTCATGCCCTTGATAGAAAAAAAGGGCTATATCAAGGATCTTACAGATCTGTGGTTATGTTTCATTTTAATAAATGGCTATGTTGAATCTGCTGCTCAATTTGTACAGATTAGATTACCTTGTATATGGCTTCCTCCATGTATTTAATCCATTCCTACAAGAAGTATTTCATGAGCTTTGTGCCGTACTTTTAGGACATCCTTATTCAAGCACCTGCGCTACTGTTTTCATAATTTGAGCAAACAGACACCTCAACTGGAGATTGAGGACAGGAGTTAATGAAATACAGAATAACATTTTATGAGGTCAGATTATTTGTCCAGCTTGGAATAGCAGTGAGTTCATTGGCATCATCTGCCTAAACACAATTTCTTTTTTAACAACACAAGATGTCAAGAGTTAAATCTATTTTTTCCCATGCAAAGCAAATTTTGTACCTGCAAATCATTGCCCCTCTCCTATGTTCTTATGCACAAAAAGAAAGAGTGAATTATAGTCCAACAATATCTCATTATAGATAATTAACTGAGTATGAATGTGTCAAAAAGTACAAACTGTTAGGATAAAAAATATCTCCACCACCATTATCTTAGCATTTTCCTGCAGATGCTTGTTTTTCAGATCAATGAATGCCATTTCACACAATCAAATGAACCCACTGGGTCCAACTGAACGATTTCATGCCTGCATTAATTGTATCCTGCCATTTTTGCTTTGGTCTCCTATGAAGGCATTTGCCATCGATATTAAAGTGATAGGCGATGCTAGTGATGTTCTGAGGTGCCGCTTATAAAACAAAATCATGCCACTGTAGCTGTTTTTCCCACACTTTCTCTGTTATTACTGCTGGACTGTATCATTGCTGTCATGGTCAAGAAAGACCAATTGGACATGTGCATCTCCATGACATATTAAGGGCTCACCACTGATCTGGATGGTGGAGATGCTAATTTCTAGATACTCAGTCTTCTTGATATTGAGGCCCAAACTGAATTTATTTATATTTTTGTCATGTTTTTGTAGTGTATATTGGAGGTGGTGACCCTTTGAGAGCTGTATGCCATGACATTTCATTTTAATGTATGCCGATCAGTGTACATTTAAAGTGACAATAAAGTTAGTCTAAGTCTATTGGTTAAGATGGTTTTTCCATATATGGACAAAATATATAGTTGGTGGCAACTATAAGCAGACCATAAGCAGCATGGAGAAAGGCCCAGGAAGCACTGTGATGCAGGTCTCACATGAAGGTATCCATAACTAGAATGAACAACAATGGCAATTATGCTGAGCTTTGGTTGCATGCCAACTGTCATAAGAAAGATGACAGAAAGGTCAGTGATGCATAATTCAGGTAGTTGTTGACGTACAACCATTTGTTTGAAGTTACAACAGCACTGAAAAAAGTGACTTACGACCATTATGACCATTGTAGCATCCCCATGGTCATGTGATCAAAATTCGGACACTTGGCAACTGAGATGTATTACTGATAGTTCCAGTGTCCTGGGATTCTTTTTGCAATCTCCTGGCAAGCACAGTTAATAGGGAAGCCAGACTCACTTAACCATGTTATTAACAACTGCAGTGATTCCCTTAACAACTCTGACAAGAAAGGTCGTAAAATGGGGCAAAACTCACTTAATAACTGCCTCGCTTAGCTCAATTGTGTTGGGCTCAATTGTGGTTGTAAGTTGAGAACTACCTGTACACAGCCCTGATTCACACCCATTGGAAATGGCAAATGCAGCTAACATATCATTTGTCCTGTCATTTTGGCATGGAACCGATGAATCAAGTTCTCAAATTTCCTTGGGCATCTATAGCAGGGGTAGACAATTATGGCGCTTTTATGACCTGTGGACTTCAACTACCACATGGCTGGCTCAGGAATTCTGGGACTTAAAATCCACAGATCGTAAAGAGGCCAGATATTGTCCCCATCCCTGATCTACAATATCTCAAGATGATCCTGAGAGCCTCCCTATTTACAATTTCAAAAAAGGCAAGTTCTGGACCTGCCTCCTGGCAAATATCATGTTTACTATATGTCATTCTGGTTGAAAGCTATACTGAGCTTCCAGGAACTTCCTTTCTGAGATACTGGCAAGCCTGTTCAGGAGAATGCTGCCAAAACTCTTGCTTGGGATGGACAGTAGTAAGATAGCTCTGTAGTTTACTTCTCTTGTTTTTATAGAAAGATTCAAAGAGGGTATCACAAAAGTTATCAGGCATGTCTTCCGTAAATCAGATATCTTCCGGAAAGTCTTGGAACATTTTGGAATAAGGCATTTGGATCCAGGACTTTGTTGATGCCAGACAAATATTCATAATCTAAAAGACACCAATTAACAGAGGTGAAATTCAGCAGGTAAATTTAGAAATTTTTCTAAGCAATTCGGAGAACCGGTTGTTAGAAGAAATCTCTTTTTGTGTTTTTTCCAGTTTACAGGGTTAATCCTGTCAGGAAGGCAGGAAAAAACATTCTGGTGTTGTTTCTAGCCTAATCTTTATTGCTCTGCTTACAGATACTGCCCACCCAGTCACAGGACCCTCCCCAGCCACGCCCATCAAGCCACACCCACAGAAGCGGTAGTAAAAATAATTTAATTCCACCACTGGATTAACATTTTAAAAAGTGGAAACACATAATCATGGGCCCAGCTGTTAGGAGTATTGCTAAATATTTTATATGATGCAAATAAAAATATTTGATCTTTGCTTACTTGTAGCTTAATGATAAACCCACACTCTCCTGCCCACTAGCTGCTGATGGGGAAAAGCGGCTTCCGCAAGATGAGCATGCGCTCCATCGCGGGATTTCTAAGCGCGATGGAGCGCATGCTCGTCTTGCCGGAGCCGCTTTTACCCATTTGCCCAGACATGACATCTCCACTTTTTACGTCCAATCCGGGGCGTCCGGGTGGGTTTTATAAATTTATAAAATGTCCGGGCAAAAGAGGACGCTTGGTCACCGTAGGATGTGACAGTGCCTGGAGACAGCAGAACAGAAAAGAAAGAATTGGAGAAGATAACAAAATGCAAGGACCTACAAATAGAAATAGAAGGATTGTGGCAAAAGAAAAAAAAAAGGTAGGACCAATAGTCAGAGGTGCCTTGGGTGCAATCCCAAAACATCTTGAACATCATCAACATAGACAAATTCCCCATCAGTCAATTGCAAAACTCTTCTTTTATTTGGAACAGCTTCCATCCTGCAACAATATCTGTAACACCAGCAAACATCCACATCTGCCTATCCTGGGTCCTTGTAGGTGAATAAAAATGCCGAATCCAGTCTGAACATCTGGCTGAGTCCTCAACGAACCATAATAAACAATAATGGCAAAATCCAATTACAAGCTTTTAATTAAGGCATGGGAGAACCAGGCCGGCTTAATTAATTAACTGAGCCGCCAGACAGCCTAGGAACCTCTCAAATATTATTGAAGAAGTTTTTAAAAAAAGAAAAGAATTCAAATGTATTTGAAATGTCTCTATTAATGATTTCTGCAGTGCAGATAGCATCTGTATGTAGGACCACGTCTCAGCTGCTTGGTGGAAGATCAGAGCAGTAAGTCAATGAAACATCGGTGGACTAGATAGAAATGGAATATTCTCTTTTTTTCCTATTATCTCTCCTTCTGGCTTGCCTTGTAAGAAAAAACCCACCACCCATTCTTTCCAAATAAAATTCTGATCATCTCCCCGGGAGTCAAAATCCAGAGTCATGTTACACCCCCCTCCCTCTCTAAAGAAAGTCATGGAGAAGTTGTTTTTGGATGAAACATGATGGTAAAAATTTAAAAAAAAAAATGGACAAGGCATGAGAGTGAAGCTTACCAGATAAGTGTGATTCTAATCCTTTGAGGTCATATCTCAAATCTTAATATAAATACAACGGTTATGTAATACTGCAGTGATACAAGTAAGGCCTTAATTTACAACAGTTCATTTAGTGGCTGTTCTAAGTTACAATAACATTGAAAAAAGTGGACAGGACTGGTTTTTCACGGTTATTGTCAGAGTTTGCAGCAGCGATCACATTCAGAAGCACACACAAGTAACTGATTCAGCAGGATTCCATTATATATAAGAAACTTATATGTTGTATATTAAGTATACAATACCAAAAAACAGGTTTTTCCAACGCGGTAGCAAATACAAGAAAACACAAGCAGAGGAGAGGAGTTAAGTTTCAGTTTCAGTTCAAAGCTCAGCACAGACTTCAGAGCTGCAGAGCTAAGCCACGCCCAGGCTCCTGGCTGTCTCCAGCAAATACTGTTTCAGTTTTCTACCAGCTCTCATTGGCTGACTTAGTTGCCATGCCTATTCATCGGCTGACCTTGTTACTATGTGTCTCCCAAGTCTTGAACTCTCACACACTGACAGTTATAACCTTTGCAGCATCCCCATATTATGTGATCAGAATTCAGATGCTTGACCACTGTTTGATACTTATGACCGTTGCAGTGCCCCCGGCAACCTGTGATCCCCTTTGGCAACCTTCTGACAAGCAAAGACAATGGGGAAGCCAGGTGTTACTTAACAATGGTGTTACTAATTTAACAACCACAATGATTCTCTTAACAACAGTGGCAAGAAAAGTCAAAAACATATAGTTTGGGCAAATCCTGGCTTAATAGCAGTAACTGTGAGAGGGAACTTGGAGTTTTACTGGACAACTAGCTAAACTAAATATGAGCCAACAGTGTACGGCTGAAAGTTTAGACTCAATGAGGACTGCCCCCATTACGAATCCCTATCAGTTTTCTGCAGTTTTAGAGAGGGAAAAAACCTAGTTTTGCTCCCTGATCCAGTTAACTAGAAAGGATTAAGGTGGAACCTGATCCTTTCTGAATGTACAATATGTGCTTTGTCAGAGAACAATATAGCTCCAATGCAGAAGTCTCAGGGGGGAGGAGAAAAAAACCCCTTCTATTTTACAACTTCTCTACCAATTTACAAAGTGAGCTCGGTGGGTCTTTTCTTGGCCTGGACCCAAATGTCTTTACAAGCTACTCTTTTTCTGGCGGAATATTTTGCATTGATTTTGGCACAGCCCTGATAGTTTTAGCCAGAGAACCTGTGTGTGTGTG
>JAEANM010011090.1:0-15456 GCA_017656035.1 Myanophis thanlyinensis
TTATTATCAAATGAAAGAAATCAATACTGTCCTGAAAGTTTTAATATGGGTCAGTTACTGGGACCAGAGTTTTAATATGGGTCAGTTACTGGGACCAGAGTCTTCCAAGGTTTTGGAGCCCATCCTCAGAGAACTTCTCTCTACCAGAAAGAAGTTCCTAAGGATTGGTCCAACATAAATCCGAAAGCTCAGAAGACTAAACCTCAGGCCCCGATGACCGACGCAGATTAGATCTTGCAACATTATCTTGGGACACTTATATTTGCCTTCATTCATGAAATACTGTCAACCCCAGAGAAACAGGTATTTTGAGGAAAGTTTGGTGATATCAATATCATTTATATCTCTCTATCTTTATCTCCATCTCTATTTCTGTTAAAAAAAAATCTCTTAATTATAGACAGGTTAAACCAGACATACAAGGGGATTTTCTATCAGAGTATTTGCTTCAGCAGGAGTTTTCTTTTCCAAAAGTTAAAATAGTTACATGGAGAAGGAGTCCTTATGCTCCACTGTCAAATCTGAATTCTAGTAATAAGATAACAGCGTCTACCTTTAGAACTTTCTTTATCTACTGTAGTTCCAGATTTTCCATACAGACTGCAGTAGGTTTGTGGCTTTAGATCATTCTTTCCTCGCAAATGCAAAGTTCATTAGAGCCTTTGTAGCAAATGTCCTTCTGAATCATTTTTTTAAAGTTTTCCCAGGATTAATCTTTGTCCAAATGCACTTTCTTATATTCTAGTTGCTCTAAACCATGAAGGTTTTTCCTGAAATCATAATCCTGATGAATTTTGTTTCTCTACCTTTACCTCAATATAAAGAGAGAGACAATGAGCAATGTGTGACTACTTTTCTGATGTTGTTCAAGGTTGATAAGTACATTACATCAGACAATAGTCTTCATGATGCATATGTTCTAATGTGAGTAACCAACCTGCGTCACATGAATTGTTGCTAAAAGATGACTCAAGTCTCAGTCAACCTGGCCAATGGTGAGAAACAATGGCCATTGTATCTCATCTACTCCTGGAATGCCACAAGTTGCCTCTTCCTGTTCTCATTGAAGAATTATTAAAATAACTTTATAATGCCATGACACTTAGGTCTCCCTTCCTTGACTTACAACTGAGAATCCTACATTTTAAAAAACATGAAGCAACACAAGCTCAAAGACAATTAACTAAGAAAAAAAAGTTTCTTTGTAACTTTTCTTGCTTTGATAAGCTCGGGCAGCAGTCCTTCACATACTTTTGAGATGTCCCTCCTAACAGCCGTGCCCGGAAAGTGAATATAAGCAAAAAACATTTTAAACATCATACTGTATTATCAAAGCCTGTCATTAAGCCACTATTAAATCTGCCATCTCTTTTCCTTTCACAGAGAGGCAATCCCTTATTTTTGCAGAGCAGTGCTTTGATGACACATGGTTGAGATCATCCCTGTATAAAAGCTGCTTTTCTCAGCTTTGCCTGTTATCTACAGACAACTCTAATGCCTAATATTTCCTATTCAGCCTTCAGTAAGATCAACACATATTCTATAACTAACGGTTGACTGAATTGTCCCCAGTCAAGCCCTGTTTGTGTATTTTCTACCTTTTTTTTTCACGGTCAGAGAGCTTACCCTATGTTTATCCTACAGAAAGGATGTATTCTATGAGTAGCATCTATAGATAGATATTCCTACCACTACAATTACTGCCTTTATTCAGTGCAGAGATATAAGCTTTGGCAGAAGAATGCAACATGATTGGGGACAATCACAATTTGTGATCTTTTTGATGGTCAGGCCACTATTGTTAGGTAGTTTGCACTCTAAATATCAGGTGCTAGTAAATGTGGATATATCTAAGCTGAAATAGAAGGGAATATAGAGTATACATGTTCAGTGAATAAATGGCTAAAAGTTTCCATGAATGAGCTAATGGGAATCAGTCTTCTTAGAGACGGTAATCTGCAAATAGTCTCTATTAGCCTAATAGAATATGGGTACTCCCTTAATCTAGAGAAAAGAAGGATGAGAGATGACATGACAGCAGTATTACAGTATTTGAGAGGCTGCCACAAAGAGGAAGGGATCAATTTATTTTCCAAAGGACCAAAGGGACAGGATAAGAAACAATGGATGGAAAGTAATCAAGGAGAGAAGCATCCTGGAATTAAGGAGAAACTTCCTAACACTGAGGACAATTAATCAGTGGAACAGCTTGCCTTCAGAACTTGTAGGTGCTTCATCACTGGAGGTTTTAAAGAAAAGACTGGACACTCCGTTCCACCTATGTGAAATGGTATATGGCAGTGGTGGCGAACCTTTTGCTTACCAAGTGCTGAAAAGCATGTGCTTTACGCGTGCCATCCTCACTTGCATTTGGCTCTTCCACATGCGCTGCATGTGCAACTGCATTATCTGTGCATGCATGCAACTTTTGCATTTGCAATGCACGCGCACTGCGCATAGGCACTCCTGCACACAGGAGCAATCAGGTGCATGCGCAGGAGAGCTCCAAAGACCAGCTGCATTTCCTGCTGCAATCGTGCGCATGCACAGTGGATGCCTGAAGACCACGTGGGTCTCTGCTGTCGCGCATGTGTGCATATGCAATCACATGTGTATGTGTATGCTCAGCTGGAGGTAAGTTGGCCGACAGCTTGTATGCCCAGCAAGATGGTTCTGTGTGCCAGTTGTGGCACCTGTGCCATAAATTCGCTGTCATGGGTATAGGGTCTTCTGCTTGAGCAGGGGGTTGGACTAGAAAACCTCTAAAGTCCCTTCCAGCTGTAGTCTGATTGATCTATAAATGGCTTTTTCTAACACCTTGAGTATGTTTGTTTATTAAAGTGCATTTTATTCAGTCGTCGTCTTCCATCAGCATTTCTGTTAGGTTATTCTCTCTCATCAGTGCATTGGTCCATCCAATCTTAATTATGCAATAAGGAATCTGGAGGTGACTGGTTTTTTTTCACTCCAGCCATGATTGAATATGGTTTATTGTCTCAGCTTAAACATTCTAAACCTAGTTTTGAAGACCAGCATACAGTTTTAAAAAGCAAAGCAAATAAAACACATATAGGCAAAATTTGTCATTCCTGCTGCCCTTACTTGTTATATTATCCATGTTTTTCTACTATCCATAAGCCCAAGCTCCTTGCACAGTTTCATCTTGTTATAAATTATATCTGTTCCTGGTCTAGGAGGCCTTTGCTCATGATCACTCACATCATTGTTGCTTCCCGATTGGAGCACTGAAATCTGCTCTACATGGGGCTTCCCCTGAAGTCTACTTGGAAATTGTAATGTGATGATGTGTACAGTGTTGGACTCCTCTAGACTATCCATATTGCACCTCTGTTTTATGAACTGTAGTTGCTCCCAGTTGTCTTTTGGGTGCAATTGAAGGACCTGTTATTAGCTCTAAAGCCCTACATGGCACAGGGCCATATTATGTATGGGACTGCTTCTCCTTGAGGGTATCTACCTGTCCCACTACATCATATGAAGTAGGCATGGCTCAGATTCCTTCTCTCAAATACTGCCAGCGGGACCCATAAGGGGTGTATTTTACCTGGCAGCATTTGTCCTATGGAACACCTTTCCGCTTGAGATTTGGCAGACAATCCTCCCCCCACTCTCTTAGTTTTCAGAAAGCCATAAAGAACTGGTTATTCTACTACAAACTGGGATAGGGTGGAATGGGAGATAGAAGATAGTGATACTGGTTGAATAGAAAGAGATTGTGCAGCCTCTTGAAGGAGTTGAGATCTGAGGTTTTTTGCTTTTTTTGCATTTTTCTTATGTTTTATTCTACAACTGTTGTGAGCCACCCAGAATCGTTTTTTTTTAAAAGATAGTTGGCCATACAATGCATTAATGAAAACAGCCCCAGGCCATATAAACATTTTTAAATACTTTCTTGCCTCTGACCGATGGCTTTTCAAACATAATTCACTGATTGTAAATTGACTGTTTTATATAAGCTACAAATTAAACCACATTTTAATTAAGTAGCCAGTTAGAAGCTGTTTTTTTTCAACTGTCCTGCCCAGTAGATAAACACTTAATTGCTTCTTTGGGAATATCAACTGGGGCCAAGGCTTCATCTTATGCCAGAATGTAGCTATATAATTTTGGCATAGTGCCCTGATGTAGATGAGATAACAAACCATTTTTAAGCAAACTATGGCAAAATAGCATAGGAATTAGTATATTCCTCAGCCTTTTAGACAAGATCAAATGTACTACATGTAAATAGTTAATATTGGATTTATTGACAGTTGACAGGTAGAAACAGACAAATCAGCTATAAATTAACTATTTATCATTAATATGAAGTAATAAATTAATTAATAATGTTTAAATTAGCAGCAACCTGTTCACCTTTCAGTTTTAATCATTTAGAATTGCAAGGCTAACTAGGTCCTGCTAATTTACAAAATTGCAATCCTTAAGCAACATTTACAGTAAATAATCACAATAGTTTCTACATTCTTTCATTGTATACATCTTGATTAACGTTAGCTTCAGTATAAAGAGAGAGACAATGAGTAATGTCAGATGGGAATGTCCCCATACAGATGGGAATATTCAAACTTTAATAAAATAGTGACCTACAGAGTCTCATTATACCAACTTACTTTTTTTTATTTGGAACAACAATTTCCTTTCCTTTTGGGAAGTTTAGGCTGCAGTTTGAACACAGATTAGGATGAGTTCTATTTACAACACACTATGAAATCGTATTTATGCCAAGTGAGTGAAAGTCCTTCATCATTTTATCAATGTTTTGAAATGCTTTTAAAAGCCAACTGCCTTTGAATATCCAATGTTTTTGCAATCACAATAGGATATGGAGATTTATTTACATATTTGACAGACTTTTAGTAGTGTTTGAAAGCCTCTGCAAAAGATTGCTGTGTATTCTTTACTTGTTTCTATCTATCCATCCTCTGATTTATTAAGAGCATTACAAAAAATATTTTTTTCTGACAGGATTACACTTTCTATGTTTTACTATCAGTTATTTCAGAGACAGCTTTTTTGTTGCAGGACTATCTTCCTCACTAAATAAAAAAGTTGTTCTAAGAAAACTTGCTATAAATTATTATAGTGCATCTAAATAATGGATATTTTTTTTGTATTGCCTCAGGACTGTTCCCTATTAAAAGCATTTTAATGTGTTTAACCATCTATACTACCAACAATAAAAGCACAATCTTTAGAAAATGGAAAGGTACTTTTATTGAGTGATATGCCACATCTATTTTACTAATTTTCTTCAAAGGAAGGAGAACTGTATGTCAGTGTCAAAACAGAGAGATTTATTATATTTGGCTTTAATTGTCTGCCTGAACTTTAGTTATATATTTTAGTTCAAGTATGTCAGTATGAAGATAAGTCTACTTTTAATGTATAAGTAGATGTTTGGTAGATTTCAGTATTTGCTGTACATGGATTTGTACTTTTATATAAAACACAATACCATTCTTCTTTATCCTCCAGTAATTATTCATATTATATTTGTCCACTCAACAGTTTGATAAGTTTCACTATATAGATAGTTTTTTACCAAAGCAATGATATGAAGTTGATCTATTCAAATATATCTTTTAAAAGCTTGCAAAAGCTGGTGGCTTGGAGCATGGAGCATTATGAATCTCTGCCTGAATTGTAGTTTTTCTGGATCTGTGTTGGTGCACCTTCAAATCAGTTTTTGACTCCTGGTGACCACCTGGATTAGCCCATGCAGTTTTCTTGGCAAGAGTCCAGAAATGGTCTATAATTATCTCTTCCTAGGAAGGGCTAAGTGAGAGTGAGTGACTAGCCCAACACCTAAGGCAGGACTAGAACTCCTGGTCTCCTGGCTTCTAACCCGATGCCTTAACTTTTACGCCAAACTGACTCTCTAAATCGTAGCTTATCCCTTATATAACTAGGTGCAGAGATTTTTTTGCTAATCCTAAAATGCTTTCTGGCTTTGTTTGTGACACACTATGTTTTAAGCTGGTTACCCACATATAACATTTCCTTTCTAACTCATTTCTTGCATGCGGGTCTATATTGTGATTTCCTTTGTCATTCAACCTGTTTCTGGTATTTACTTAAAATACAATATGACAAGAGGTAAAAATTACAGCTTTTAATTTTATTAACCAATTTTCATTTGGAATTTTAAGTATTGACTGACAATGCAAAAAACAAACAAACTCGCTAAGCTTGAAAAGTCCTTGTTGTGAGGGGCAAGAATGACTAAGATCAGAGGCAAAGAGTTTGAGAACAAACAGGCCTGTTAGAAAACGACATCCACAGATGTCAAGTTTGCTTCGTTCTTGCGGTACTGCTTTGACTAGTAGGAACAATCTCATGTTCCTATGAATTCAATTATTGTGTTATCTTTTAGGATTAGCACTGCAGAACTGATAGTTGTTTATCAGTTATCCTTAGTTATGGACATTGCCAGGAATAAGAAATTAACATACACCCAGTTAAATGTTGTCCTTCATATATTCTTGAAGACAAGATTGGTAAAAACATCTTCAGCGGAGCTTCAGTGTGTCTGACATTTATATATTTGAGCAGTGAGAAAAATAATATACTAAGAGCCATATAGAGCCATATAGAAGATAAAATTATTTAGTTCACAAATAAATGCAAACTCACCTATTTTTATATTAGGTATCTTATGCCTTATTTTTAATTCAAAATGCATACTTTTATCCTTCGTTCTTTCTTTTATTTTTACTTCTTTATTTTGTACAACTTCAAACAACATAAATAATGCTTCAATCTCCTTTTTTCCTATAAGAAACTGTGAGTGTTTGAGCTGAGAGATAATGATAGGTCTAAAGTCAGCTTCCATGCATAAGAGAAGACTGTACAACTTATGGTCTCCTCTTTTCTAGTCCAGCATTTTAATCACTACACTAAACTGGCTCTTTCTTTTCCAAATTATATAATGGCAGTTTGCAAATAAAAAAATATATGAAAAGCTGTCAAAATGTAGCTTCAGTCATGAGAAAAAAAAAAAAATAGATAGCGTAACAGTTAGAATGCAGAATTGAAGGCTAATTTTGCCAACTGCCAGCAGGTCAACCCTAATGGCGCTCAAGATGAACTCAGCCTTCCAATCTTCTTAAGTGGCTAAAATGAGGAGCCAGATTGTTGGACAATATTCTGACTCTGTAAACTGCTTTAGAGAGGGCTGTAAAAGCACTGTGAAGCAGTATACAAGTCTAAGTGCTATTGCTATTATTATTATTAATTTAAATTTATTGGCTGCTGAACTCCAGCATATTGTTGACAAATTGACAGATGTGGCATTCTCAACCTAGAGTATCATCTTCATAACTGGAGTTGCCTTTTGGAAATTAGAATGAGCAAAGAAAGAGCCAAAATTGTCTATTCCTTCCCTGGTATATTTGTTCATTATTATTATTTGTTCAAATGCCAGCTTGTAGGCTCTTGGGGGCACCTTAGTTTATTTAGTCATTTAAACACTGACTGCTGTTTTATTCTGGATCTTGAAACAAAAGAATCCTTGCTGCCTTCTGCCGATTTATTCAATTGTTTTGTTTTTTTATGAACTGCCCTAAGGGAATGGAACACAAGAAATGTAAACACTTTATGCTACACTTGTATTTTGTTTTGGTTTTAAGAAATGCACAGCAGTTGTTTCATGTTAAATTTCAACAAACTTTAATACCAAAGGTGAATTTGTGGCTGTAGTTTAGGCTAACATATTCCCATGTTAATTGCTCACAGTGTGATGAATACATGATATTATGTAGTTACCACCAATGCTTTTGTGATGAATATCTCCCCCCCACACTTTCTAGTTTCTAAACACTGTGTGAATGTGTGCATGCAAGATATATAGAGAGACAGAAAGAAACACACACAGGGAATGTGAATAATAGGACTGGGAATCTATTGAGTGATTCTAATGATGCCATAAATCAACAGAATGAAGTTTGAATTGCTGAAATCCCAAGACGGAATGCAAGGACTGTTATTTAGTATGTGTTGTTTATGTGTTTAAATAAAATATATGGGTCTGCCTCACAAATAAATCCAATGAATTGGTTTAGGAAGGTTGTTTCTTTCCTCTGTTGAATCAGATTTGGACATATGATAGTTTCTTGATTTTTCCTTGATGACTGAATAGAATGTTATGCATGTCAACACTAAAAAAAGCATTCTGTGCCCTGATTTTGCCATAACACCAACCCAGCATTAAGTACTTTGAGAGACGTATCTTGCTAAGTCCTGATTTGACTAACTGTGAATTATAAAATAAACAATATTGAACTGAATTCACAAATAATTCTAAACCATAAATCACGATATACAAATTATGTAAATTATAGTGGCTCATAATTGTGTATCATTTGAAATGTTCTTTCAACATAACAAAACAAGTCACTCTTCTCACTTGCTTAAGGCAATGAATGACATTTGTTAGGTCACTCATTCAACACACACTTTAGCACAGTCTCCAAAATTTATTAAGTGTCCGCAGAACCTGGTAAAGTCCACATGGACATGTTCAGTAACATCACAAGGAGGAGACTCCCAAAATCATAATTGGGTGCATGCATCACAAAACAATGAGAAAATACAAATGTGTGAGTACACAATTGTTTACAAAACATTACCATATAGGGCGATCAACTTCTACAATATATACATACACATTTAATGCGTATCCCAATGTATTTCAGTTAAACTCTCTCCTGATTCCACATTCCCACACAGACTAGTGAAGTACAGATACATAAATTTATTGCAGAGAATTAGGAAGATGTAACTTCAAGAAGGTCCGTGCCTCATAAATACTGCTTTTTATAAGGTCTGTTCAGACTTTGTGGATGGACTTGTTCATATATATATATAGCTGAAAAGTGAATGATTTACTGCAAAATCTGTTACACCGGTATTTTAGCAATACAGTATGTCATGTAAAATGGAAATGATTCCCTACCAGTCACAAGCGAAGAGCTCTACTCTACAAGGAAAAAAGCTTATCTACTTGATTGAACCAGTGGTTCCAAATTCAGTGAATTAGAACTGGATTAATACCTTATGTTTCACTTCTTTATCAAGAACAGAAAACAGGCTTTCAAAGATTAAATTGCAATCCATTTCTAAACAAGCGACTACTCAATTTTGGAAAATAGCATACCTGAAATCTTTATGGACATCAATTGAAATCAGGAGTGTTTATGTTCTTACAATTGATAAGGATTTGGAAATATTGAAGAGAAGCGTCAACATTTTCCATAAAGTCAGAATTATCTCACGATAAACTATGACAAATCTACAGATGGAACTTTTAAAAATACTCAGGCATCCCAATATCATTTAAAAACAATCTACCTTTGGATGCTGAGCAGCAGAAGCCTTTCTTAAATTACATGGAATATATTCCAGAAAGCTTTTCATTGCTAGCTGATTTTAAACTCGAGATAATGGGTGCTTACAAGTTAAGAGCAAGTGGCAATCTCTCACAGAAAACTGCCCCTGTAATTGCTTAAATTTCTGAAATCTAGTCCAAGAGACCATCTTTTACAACTTTCAAGATAATCTAACCGATTGAAATATCATAAGTGTAAAAATCATGATTTATCCCAATCTTTCTTTACAAATACTCCACCTGAGGAAAGATTTCAATTTAACTGTACACTGGCAAGGAACAAGAAAAGTTAAATGCTTTTTGTACCCAGCAATCTTTTGCCTCTATCTCAGAGATGAGATCAAAAGATTTACAAGCCCATCTGCTGCTGGGGAATTTTGTAGGCTCTGTGCTTACCAGATGAATAACAGATTTGCATATATTCTTTTAGTCTTTGTTCCCTTTTTTCTTTATTAGTTGTTGCTATTAAATGAGTTTAGCAGATATTCTCCTGTATCTTTATGCACATGGTCAAAAGGGCTGAGTGGGGTTAAGCCAAACCAGAAGTTTAAAATGTCAAGCATTTATTGCAACAAAGCTTATATTGCGGCTACGATATTCAGAACAATTTTAATATTCCTTGAAATATATTAATCAGCATTACTGAGAGTCAGGGGACCAAGTTGGAAAGTTTATTGGCTTGCAATCTGAAATAACAAAAACAAAGAAATTGTATTTCTGAAATTCTGAAGGCTAACAATGGACAGTTACTTACTAAGAAGAATCCATTAATTATTAGGTTTATTATTGTTATACTCAGTGACATAAATTAGGGACTTCTCTAACTGAAAGACAAATGATTAATATTGAAGTAAAAGAAATTTCTCAGGAAGATAAAAGCTAATCAGCAAAACCACTGGTAAACAAACTAGAACCAACAGCCCAGTGGTAGAATCCAATTAGTTTTGCTACTGGTTTGGTGCATGCACACTTTGCTGCCATGCAGCTTCTAAAATGCTTGTTTTTCCTCACCCGAGGCAGCCTGGGTGATTAGGAAGGCTGTGGAGGCATGCAAAAGCTGTTCTGCGTGATTCACGTGAGTAAAAAGGAAAAAAAAGAAGGGGACACAGGACAGGAAAGGGCAGGGCGGGGGGGGGCCCCGCAAACTTCAATGCTGCTACTGGTTTGGTAGAACCGGTGTGACCAGACTGAATTTCACTACTGCAACAGCCTGACAAAGTAACAACAATGGTGGATTGGAATGTCTGCCAAAAATACCACTTCCTTGCAGGCAAGAACTAGTAGGGCTGCAAAATAGTCAAAGTAATAGAAAGCGAAGAAAGCAAAATGCTCTAGTTCTTTAGAATTTAAGCAAACAAGCACCTGCACCCCAGATTTAACAATTATTGATAAGATACACAAAAAGTCTGTATAGTGGACATTGCAGTACCTGAAGGCAAAAAGAAGAGAAGAGAAAAAAACTGGAGAAAATCACAAAATATAAAGACCTGAAAAGAGAAGTGTGTCAAAGGAAAGCAAAGATAGTATCAATAATAATGGGCATGTTGAGTGAAATTCCAAAACATCTGGCGCAATACCATTGGCATTAAGAAAATTACCATCAGTCAATTGCAAAAGCCAGATTTACTTGGAATTGTTTACATCCTGCGACTGTACATTTAATATTAATAATAACATCTGCCTATCCCTGGGATGGAAAGAACTGAATAGGTGGACAAGAATGCCAAATCTATTCTAAACATTTGACTGACTGTGTCACCAACTATAATTTATTAAATGGATATTTCATAGTACTGTATATTAAAATCTGAGAAAGACCTTACTAGATGTTTAAGTAACGTTCTCAATGTGTATGTTAAAATATTAAGTGGAACAGTAAAAAGCAAGAGGTTACAGAAATAATACCCCTTTCAGTCTGGATTTTTGAAAGATCTAAGAATTTATGACTGGTAATTGATATTTTGAATATTAGACTGACTTGAACCAGCTTCTCTACTTTCATTGAATGATGAAAGGCGTCTACTAAAATCCTCATTGCATTTATTAAATGCATTCTAAGAAGATATGAGTTTCAACAACCTTTTTTGGAACAGATTTAAGTTTGGTATCTTCACCCAGTGGCTTGAGTCATTACAAATGAGTTTGACTCATTTCAAATTATATTGTGGCATCCTTTTAAGGATGTTCTTTTTCTCTTTGTCTAATCTTTAATTTGGTTCTCAAGTCTTTGGTTTCTTCTATTAGACAGTCTCAAGATATAATGGGTATAGTGGCTCTTGGCACCGACTGATTATTCTTCTTTACTGATGATATGGCTTTTCTAGATAATTATTCAGTGTAGTACCAAAACCTATTGAAAATGTACAATAGTATGGTTTATATCCTGGTTAGACCTTTAACTGGAAAAATATAAAATACTGCCTTTGGGGTCTGTTGTATCTGTAGGATTTGTGAAAATTACAACTTACCATTTACAGACTCCATAAAATACTTGGTTTTCTTTCCCAAAATATGTTACAATATGTTGAATTAAATATGTCCAAATGCATAGATGCAATTTCAGTAGACATAACTCAATAGTTAAAACTTCCATTAAGTGTCTGGGGAAAGATTAATGTTATTAAACTGAATATTACATCAAGATTAATGTATATTTTAAGAAGGATTCCAAAGTTAATTCCTATTAGATACGTTACACAGATAGATAAGTTAATGAGAAAAATTTTATAGCAGGCTAAAGCCCTTCAGGTATCCTTGGCAAAACTGAGGTTACCTTATGATAATGGGAAAAAGCTATCAGATTTTCAATTATATTATTGGACTTCTATTTTAACTTCTATTTCTTTTTAGAATGAGATATGCTATGAATATCTATCCCTTTGGGGGACTTACCTTTCTACTTGGAAAGTAAATGTATAACACCTCTAAAATCTTGGTAGGTTTTAGGGTATATACCTGGATTTTTGTTTTCAGCCTTAAAAGTGACCATTAATAGATTTGATCATTCATAGGTAAGTGACCTAGATTATAGTTTTTTTAAAGAAAAAGAATTCAACCAAAATACTGAAATCAGAAATGCAATTAGTCCTTGATTTACAACAATTCATTTAGTGATCATTCAAAGTTATAATGGCACTGAAAAAAGTGACTTATGACCGTTTTTTACATTTACGATGATTGTAGCACCCCTATGATTACGTAATCAAAATTTAGACGCTTGGCAACTGACTCATATTTGTGATGGCTGCAGTGTCCTGGGGTCATGTGATCATCTTTTGTGACTTTCTGACAAGTCAAGTCAATGGAGAAGAAGCCAGGTTCACGTAACAATTGTGCAATTAACTTAATAACTGCAGTGACTCATTTAACAACTGTGGCCAGAAAGATTGTAAAATGTGGCAACAGTCACTTAACAAATGTCTCATTTAGAAATAGAAATTTTGGGCTCAAATGTCACCGCAAGTCAATGACTACCTGTAATGACAATTTTAATTTTCTTTTCAACTGATTGATTATATGCCATCAAGTTGTTTTCGACTTCTAGCAGTAACATAGATTTTTCCCATAATGATCTATCCTTTAGCCATTTTTTCAAGTCTTTCAGTGATGCATCTATAACTATTGTATCTGATTCCACCTCTTTTGCTACTACTTGTCTTCTCTTTCCTTCCATCTTTCCCAGCATTAGAGTTTCATCCAGAAAGATGGATCTTTTTGTATTGGGTCAGAAGTAGAATAAAAAAACAAATCTTTATTACAGTTATAATATCAGCATAAGGGGAATGGGATACAAACAATTCTTTTTAAAAAAGCTGAAAAATATGAAAACAATTATCATATCATGCTTCTATAAAGTTCAGTGTTTACTTGCACAGAGTATCATAGGGAATACAATGGCATACATGATTCTGATCTTTGTCGGCATAGACACATTGTAGTGTTTGGATATTTTTTCCAAGGCTATCATGGCCACTATACCAAGTTCTAGTCAATGGCATTTCTTGACTGCTTCTTATTTTACTGTTGATGTGTGTTATAAATATTGCATAACAGTCATCAAATGAGAAGTTAGAAGCTAAATAATTGTGTTTCCTTCCTCAGTTTTTATTAACAAAATAGTGGAAACTTTGGCACTCAATTCAGAGATTTCTTTTTTCAAAATAAATTTTATTCACAATTTTAATTAAAGTATTAAAGTAAACTTTACAAAGTAAACTCAAACAAAGAGAAATAGAGAGAATAAAAAGTGCAAGAAACAAAAAATAAAAATAAAAGTAAGATTAAAGAAAGAAAAATATATAAAGAAGTGACTTCTGATCTTTATCGCAACAAGTATAAATCAAGTTAATAAATCTTTACCCTTATAAGGTTATAAACAAAATATTTCTTCTTCCCATAACCTATCCCTTTTCTATAACTGATCCATAAATCATCAATTTGGGAGTCAGCAAAAAGTCTATAAAGAGTTCCCAGAGCTTTAAAAAAACATTTCATAATTTAAACTTGATCAAATAAACAAACCAACTTTATATTATTTGCTCTTACCTCTAACAATCATGATCTTTAATTCATTTAGATGTTGTCCTAGGATTTGATCTCTCTTCAATTTTTCTTTCCAAAGTTATGTCTCATTTTTCAGACCTATCATAACTTTGAACAGGCACTAAAGGAATGGTCACTGAGTGAGGACTGTCTGTATTTAGTCTTTTGCTGTATTTCAGATGTCCGATTCCAAAATTTTCTAATAGCCTTAAAGTAGTTAAATAGTCAGTTTCCAAAAGTAATTAACAATAAAGTTAACAACTTAGTGTTCTTTAAAAGAATCTGCTACGGGAAGGAGCATAATGGCTTTCCTTTGCCTCCCAGCACTCAAACCCATGGGAGGCCCGTCTCCTGTGGCCTCCTCATGACAACAGCTATCTGGAGAATACATCTAGGTGATCTCTCATCCTGTAATTATATATGGGAATGATCTTGAAAGGTGAAGAATTAGTCAGATAAGAAGGAGCATAATCCACAGTTGTATAATGGGTAGAGCAAGAAACTCAAGAGTGACTGTACCTAAATTACTGGTATGTAAAGATGACAACGGGAGAATTGTACTTTCAGATGTCCAAGTTTATTAGCTTATCTGGCCGAGTTTCCTATTTGGTCCATCTGGTAAGGCTGGCACATCATTGTTTTATCCAGAGAGATTGTAGAATCAGTCTATTCACTTCTTCTGTCTTTACTATGGCCATCATCTCCACTCTTTCAGGGATAGGCTCAACTCAGAGATTAAAAAACAAAGCAACCCCCTCCAAAATAAATTTTATTGTAAAAATAGCCTAATCCATTCCATATTTTGGTTAATTTTCTATCAATAATATACTGAGCACTAACTGCATAATCTCCATTAATTCTGGCCTACCTAGTGATACTACAGTGTACTTCTGCATTAGGCAAAGTTTTAGCTAAAATGAATAACATTTTGTAAGCAGCAATTGCAAAGATGAAGGATAGCACAGCAACTTCCAAATTGTTCATCATAAAATCTATATTTAAGATATAGCAAACCAACGCAGAGAATATCCTATTCCATTTTAAAAATGAAAAAAAAAACTTAAAAAATAAGTTTTTATTGAAGATGTATGACATGAATTAAATTGTTTCTAATATAAGTACGCAATAGTCTACAGGAAGTACAGTATATCTTCTCTTCTTAATGAAGAAAATTCATCATATAGTGCAAGATGGAGTTATGTAAGTAGCGCATGGAAAGTAGTTTTTTGTTCTTCATTTTATTGATAAAAAGTGAGGCAATGAAGAGAGGAATGAAAATGTACTCAAATGACTGTAGAATGCAGACATAGTGGACATGAGTTCAACAGGGACTGTATTACAATTCAGAGACATAGCTTCTCATGATCAAATCAGAAATTGGGTATGTCTAGTTTAAAGAAAAGAAGGACTAGGAATACACAGAATACATCTCAAACAAAGAATACATCTCAAGACTTATAAACAAATCCCTAACCCCAGGGAATACTAGGCACACCTTTCTACAC
>JAEANM010011091.1:0-15456 GCA_017656035.1 Myanophis thanlyinensis
CACTTCCTAACTTATTCCTACCCTACCCTCCCATTTGCCTAACTTACTTGCGGTTGCGTAAGCATTTCACTGCATATCCTACCATGTATGACTGTGTATGTGACCAATAAAATTTGAATTTGAAATGGAAAGTATCAAATTTAACTGTGAATATGACATTTGAGAAAACTTGTACAAAATCCCACCCCTCACTCAGTATATAGCTCCATTGCTGACTGTCCAAATACATACTAACAATATTGCACTTAATGGCATTGTCTTCAAGATCAATAATTCTAAAAGATGATTCACCATAGGGTGAAAAACTGACTTTTCTTTCCCGAGAGCTGTTTTTCTACTAAATACTAAACCATATATTTCTACAAAGTATACAGTGTATTAGTTCTCTATATGATAACAGCTGTCAGGAAATGTTATGCTTTTTACTAGAAATTATGCATAATTGATTCTTTAGCAGACTAAGGCATGGGAATACGTGCATAGATGTAAACAATGACTTTGTGGTTAAAAATGTGGATAAAAAACAAACTTAATATGGAATTTAATCTGGAAACTACAGTATTTATGGACTGTAATTATACACATGGACTTATATTGCATAAAGTGTGCTTTTTTCATTAATTGTAATTGTAAGTCATTAAAGTATATTTTAGTAAGGATAGGACTTGATTATAAGAAATTTCTCTTATTTATTCTGATTGATGATTCTTATTATACCTTTGTCAATTAATGATTAATTTCAGTTATAGTTAAAACTTTTAAAGTTATTTTATCTTTATATACAGTATTTATCTAATGTTAAAATTCTTGTCAATTTATACAGCCTGTAAATTTATTTTTTACTTATTTCTTTTCTCTCTGGTTGTATTTTTAAATAACTGTTAAAATAAAATGGAAAATAAATAGTATATGGCAGGGATGTCAAACTTGATTTCATTGAGGGCCTCATCAGGAGTGTGTTTGATCTTGGGGGAGGAGGATGGGGGCATGGCCAGGGTGGGCGTGTCCAGCTCAACATCACTCTGTGATCAAATGCTACTTTTGCTAGTAATTTGTTTTGCTAGCACTCTGCCAGCAAAAACAGAGCTTAGCAGGGCTGCACACAGTCCTCCTGGGTCTGTTTTAACTGGCAGAGGCATTGTGGACCAGTCATTCACTGTTTTCAGGGTGGCCCCGTGGGCCAGATCTAAGCACTCCATGGGCCTTGAGTTTGACACCCGCCTATGGTAATGGCTTATGGTATTATTATTTCTCAAGGTTGCTTATGCTTATTCATTGTATATATATAATACAATGCTATAGAAGTTATATCAATAGAAGATCACATATGTTTTTCAAATGCTGTAATTAATATTGCATTGTAATTAAGATTACTTCTATGCCTCTTTAGCTCTTTTGCATTTTTTCCTGTTTTCTGTCCTCACTTTACAAATTTGCATAAATAAACCTCAAAGCTTCTGATTCAGACTTCCAGCTCCTGTCATATAATAATAAAAAGAAGAAAGCGTGGATAATTGATATGGCAATACCACGGGACAGTAAAATAGAAGACAAAGAATGGGAGAGTAACACAAAGTATCAAGAACTGAAAATCAAAAGCGAAATCAAAGCGAAAAGATTATGGCATAAACCAGCTGTGTTGGTCCTAATGGTTTTTTTCACACTTTGTAGCATATCAAAAAATCTTGGAAGACACAAATCTGTACATTTGACAAAATTTCCATCTGTAAATTTCAAAAGGCTACAATGCTTGGATACATTACAACTTTCTAGATTTTTAAGAATATGATGTGTATGAAGGTCAACACCAACTAAATACTAGCTATTGTGCTTTCATATTGTTATATATATAAAAAAATAATAGTAATAATAATTTATTAAACTTGTATGCAACTCTTAATGACTTACAACAATAATATAAGTAATAGTTTCTCAAAGCAAATATTACTGAATTTGGGTACATAGAGTATATATTATACATATATAATGTGGATGATCTGCCAATTTGTATTTATCTCTGTCTTTCTAAAAATAGTTTACTGTATTTTTCGGAGTATAAGATACACCGGAGTATAAGACGCACCTAGATTTTGGTAGAGGAAAAAAAGGTTTTGGTTGGGGAGAGGGAATACAAGAAGTGCGGGGTGGGGTGGGGAGGCCAAAAATGGCATGTTTTTCAGCCTCCCCAACCTTCCCCCCACACACATCTTGTATTCCCTATCCCCAACCCACAGAGGCATTTTGCAGACCTCCAGAAACCTCCATGTGGCTTGTTTTTGCCCCAAAATGGGCCATTTTTGGCCTCCCAATCCCTCCGTACATCTTGTATTCTTTCATCCCAGCCCCTAGAAGCATTTTGCAGGCCTCCAGAACCCTCTGTGCAGCTCATTTTTGCCCCCAAATGGCCTGTTTTTCTCCTTTTTTTTTGTGGCAAAAACGAGGCAGGCAGAGATTTCTGGATGCCTACAAAATGCCTCTGGGGGCTGGGGAGAAGTAATACAAGACATGTGGGGGGGGGGAGGCCAAAAAAGCTCCGGTTTTGGTGAAATCAGGATGCACAGGGGGGATACTTAGGAGGCTGCATTCGGTGTATAAGACACACCACATTTTTCAACCACTTTTTTAAGAGGGGGAGTGTGTCTTATACACCGAAAAATACGGTATATATTTTTGTGAGCAGTTATTGATGGTGAATATTCCTGTGGCACCATGACTGATATAATACTGCACTACTAAAATATTGAATTCCTGCATTGAAACTCCAGACTAATCCAGACTGAAGGGTTGTTCTGTCAAAGCAGTCCTTCAGAATGTATTATTTAATCTTTTATAGGACAGATTTGTCAAGTACATTTCAACACACACACAGAGACTACAATTCTCTTTTGTCTAGTATCTTTAAGAGATAGTAACTACTATGCTGTTTATATGAATAGATAGTGCCTTCTTGTCAAAACAGGTTACATTCTGAAAATACAGCATTTCTTTCTAAGAATTATTGTAAAGCAATTGTAAATCTTTTAGTATAAATAGTGAAGCTGCGTCTCACTAAAAGTTTTTAAATCTGAACACAGATGTTTTTCAACCATAATACAGCAGAAAAAGTAACATTCTAACATATATATATATTTTAAATTAAGGGCTTGTTAAGGACTACCCCTTGAGATGCTTGAAAAATACTTAATAATATAAAATTGGTGATTTCTGGGATGAAATGGCTGCTTCACACATTGAAGTAAGCCATACTTTGATTTGGGGTTACAGGATAAAAGAATCTAACCACTGATGTGTGAGCCCAGCCAAATGCAGCCTTTGCTCAATAAGTTAAGAAGCATCATTGTTATGATGCACTGCAAAAGTTTGGAACTAAAAAGGTTTTAAGATAGATCTGATTTGACTGTGAATACAAGCATTGTTTTACTTAACTCATAATAAATAGGGTACATATGTTTTTCAGTTATAGTAGTAAAATTATGATGGTGTGTTATACTATGAGGAAGCTGTTGCATGACTATGAAAAAATATAATCCCTATTAATAACCAATACATGAAGCTGATATATGGAACAGAATTACAATATATATAGGCTTTAAGAACTTTCAGGGGAAAAAAACAAGATTAAAATATAGCTAGGGTTTTACTAGTTACCTTATTTTATTAGCCGTAATATAGCTCTTGAATTAGCATACAATATTCATAATATAGATTTCCTTTTATATTATTGCCAGTTATAATTCCCTTTTATTTTATTGAAAGTTAAAGGTTAACTATTAAAGACTGGTTTCAAGGAGGCAAGGGTAAATTGTCATAAAACCCCATAAGAAAACAATGTTTTCTTGAGAATTTTTTTTCTGTTCAATTGTAATAATCTAGATTGGACTGCTTTTCTCTACAGATGCTTTTTTTAAGTCAAGATTCAGAGCATTACTGAGTTTACTATTGTGCCCTGATCAATTTCACTGCATTCAATTTCACTGCATTCAATTTCACTATACACATGTTGTACATTGACAATAAAGGTTGAATTGTCAGATTAAATCCAGGCAATTTGAACCTGATTTAAATAATTTAAACTACCAAGAAAAATGAACCAAATAATTATAATTTTGTGCATTTTCTAATGAATAGTGATACTAATTAAAAACATAACAAGTTATAGAATTTTTGCATAATTCAAAACCTCCAGCAATGTAGTTTATAAACCTTTGCAACAAGGAATTTATATTTTAAGAAAAAAACAATTCCAATTTGACTCTAGACATATAAAAAAATAATTTACTCAAAACTTAACTTTGGTGACAGAATGGCAATAAACAGGCAGATGATTCTCTTGGGAAATGGGGTTATATAAACATCGGGTTTGTCTTTCTTTTGGGTAAACATATCAGAAAGAAGTTGATTGATTTGAAAACTGAAACCAAAATCAGTTTTTTAGTTAAAGAGCTATAATCATCCTACAGGGGTCTGGCCACAATGGTCACCATTTCCCTGGAGTTGAACCCAGACAATCATATAGAAATCAGTTACTAAGCATAATTGTCTCCTTATTTTTTCAGTAGCTTTTTAAGTCCATTTTTAATCATTACAACCTGGAGAATTTCTGTGTTTAGAGTGACTTGAGAGCTAGTGAAGGAGTCTGTTGAGGAAAGAGGAACTTCAGGTAACAAAAAGTCCTTTCTGTGATATGAACTACCTTCATTTAAGAGTGTAGGCCTACAATGCTTAAAACTTTTCACTCTGAGGCCTACTCTGCCTTTTGGATTACTATCTTCTTGGACAAGAGGGATTCATATCATGACAGTAGTGAATGGGGTCCCTAGGTAAGAACCAAATGAAAAAGGGAGTCTAGAACTCCACAACATAAACTCCCATTGTCACAACTGTAACACATTGACAGCAGACACCCACTGTAGGTTTAATTTAAATGATTCGAATATTCAAAGCTGTTTTCATTCAGATGGGATTTTTTTTTGTCCCAATCCATGGTAGTGAATAATAGATTGGAAATCATTATGGTGTCTTTCACAATATATATGCCTTATGCATCCATTAACTTTGTTTTTCATTTAGCTTTTACAGAGAAAAGTCATAACTACAGGAAACTACTTTTGACATACCAGGTGGGATTGTTCCCTCAATCCCCCTCGCCCCCCCAAAATCCCTGGAGATCTCCTCAGGCTAAATTAAAGTTTTGAAATCACTAATCAACATGAAATTGCCTCAGGACATCTTCTTGTCTCAATAGAGATAAAACCACATGCAAGTACTTGAGAAAAAAGATGGGCACAGGACAGTTCACCTTAAGGAGGTCTGGCAAAATTTCATCCTGTCCCTTTCCCATTTATTTATTCCCAAAATTTAACAGGAAAATAATTTTGGAGTTGCATTTTATATATTTTTAATATTTAATATTAATTAAAATTAATATTTGCACTGTATGCAGGCTACAAAATAAGTATTAAATGTATTAAATTTAAAATGCAAAGAAGAGAAAGAGGAGAAGACACTAAAGTTGCCTATTTATAACTCCAAGCAGTGGTACTACACTTTTCATTTTATTTCCAATCATATTTTTAACACAATAACAAAAGGTATCTTTAACACAAAACAATAACACAACAATGGAACCATTGGCAAAACAATCTAGATGTCCTTTTTATCCATTATTTTTAATGCCAAAACAGTATTGAATCATAAAAGACTTTTGCAAAACAGGAGCCAGGAAAATAAATCCATTAAGCAAAAAAAAAAAAAAAAAAGTATTGTTTCCCTCTTATACTGGTGTTCTAATCCTGCAGAAACCAACACAAGAAAAAGTGAAAGAAACGCTCGTCTTTTTTTCAAACTGCATCTTCACCCCTGAAGCATTTAAGTTGTTTTCCAAGGTTTGACCTGCGATTTGGATAACATACGATCTGAGTATTAGAGTAACCTTATATTCTCCTCAGACAAATTACAGCTTTTTTTTTTCCTCGCCAGAGGGGCAGCCACGGGGATTAGAAATCTTCCCTCAAAAATACATTCACTGAAATTTTCCTCTAGTTTTTAACCCCAGAGACTGAGAGAGGCACCTCAAACGAGAAACGGATCCAGCCGCCCGAGCCTGTTTATGGGTCGCCTCCGACCCCCAAGTACTGCAAAAGAACCATCAAAGCCCCCCACATCGCTGCAACCGAGAAGCACTTCTGGAAAGTAACTCCACGGGAGTTGTTTACGACAATTAGGCTCGGAAGGGCCACCGAATCCCACACTTAACGAGACCGAGAAGGGGGTCCGCCGGCAGACGCGCCCGTTACGAACCGCCCCGCTTGTTGTGGGAGGGAGGGGAAAGGAGGGGGTTCAACCGCCCCGATTCCCGGCAGCGCCCCTTTCTTCTGCCGCTCCTCACCTGCAATTTGTAGGCAGATCTCGTGCTTGGGGGCCCGGGGGGACTGCTCCTCTGCTTCGCTCAAGACCGGCAGGGTGGCGGAGCTCCGAGTTTTCTTGTATGCCGGCGGTGCTGTGGCCGGCAGAGTAGCCGGGGCCGAGTGTCTTCGGCTCCCCACCCCCGAGGTCTTCCGCTTCATGGCGGCGGTGGTAGCGGAGGAGACGACGGCGGCGGCTGTAGGGCACCCGGGCTCATCCCCGCCGCCTCACCCCCACTTAGGGGTATAAGCAGCCCAACGGGAGCTAAAGCAGGAGGAGGAGGAGGAGGAGCAGCAGCAGGACCAGCAGGAGGAGAAGGAGGAAGAGGAGGGAAGGCAACTGCAGCCGCTTTCTGAAGCGCCGCCCCCCCACCCTCCCCCAGCTGCTCCCAACCTGCCACTTGCCGCCGCGGCTCCCGCTCTCAGCCAGCGCTCCCTCTTCGGCCTCCCCTCGCGCTCGCTTCCCATTGGGCCGGGCCAGTGTGAGGTCACAATCGCAGAGCCTTTGACAGAGTGATGTCATAGCGGTACACCTGAGTACCTGCGTCACAAAGACCATCTAGAGCGCCTGCACCGCGGCTCTGTTCTCCCCCCCCCCTAAAGAAATTGCAAAAAAAAGGGGTCACTTATCAGGGCGTTGCAACCTCCCTCCCCATCCCTGCCTGGTATAAGGTAATATCTTCCTTTGGGAGTGGGTTGGCCCCGCCTCTCAAAACCCGAATAAAACTAGAGAAAAAATTTGAATAATTCTAGTTTCCGTTGCTTCAAGCTTGTCATTTCTAAAGTGATGAGATAGATTGAGCCTTTGTAATAACATACCACGCAAAAAGTTAAAGGTAGTATAGAGGAGGCACAATTACTATTTTATTTTTGTTGCCTGCCTCTACAGCAGAAACAAGTTACACACCAGGAAAGCCCCAATTCACCAGCAGATGAGTCTCTTCCACATGGTAGCAGACAGTATATTAAAAGTGACTTCTGTAGAAGAACTAGGATTGTAGATTTATTTTATGCATGTTACTTAGCAAGGAACTGATGATTTCCAGGAAATTGTTGAATAACATGGCTATCACAAGAGCTGAATAGCTAAAATAAGTATAACTCTGAATTTCTTGATTTTACATTTATTAAATTGCTTCCAATTTTGCAAATAGGCAGAGAACTAGGTTGGCAACTGAAAACTGATTAAAAATCAACAAAATAATAAATCGACTAGTAATAAGATACATGCACATATATCCATGTTTGTTCAATCTCAAATACATTAGCCTCTATGAATTCTCACTGAAAACAATCCCAGCAATTGTCTTTTGAAAAATTCTGCCTGTCCAATAAAACTAGAGGGGAAATTTGAATAATTCGTTTCCTTTGCTTAAAGCTACATCTGCTGATGACTACACAGACGTGAGGGAAACAATTAGAAAAGTATAAGGCAAACTGTTTTTGAACACGCCTCATAATTTGCATGGAGTTTTTGCATAGTGCAGCTATAAAACGTTACCAGCTGTGATTTTCATCCTCAATTTTCCTGTTTTGGGTGTGTGTAAACATTCACATGTAGAGTACTGCTACTTACTATTGTGGCTTCCCTTTGGGGGAAGTGTGCCATCTGCTGGATATTCATAGTCTCACATTTCAAAGGCCATTTTAATCCCTTATGTCCATTACTAATTTTCATGGGCTAAGAAAGTCAGGATGGTAAGTCCTTAGGAAAGCAACCATTTCTAGTGTCACGCCACAAACAAGAGGCCAGGTTGTGTTCTACCAACTTATTTATAGGACAGGTTGTGTTCCACCAACTTATTTGTAGGCAAATCCAGGGGATTTTAAACTAGATTTTGTGGAACCCTAGGATTCCAAGAAAATGTGATAGGGTTCTGTCACAGATGAAGAGAAAAAACACTCACTTTAATACAGCCAATTTTCTATAATTAAAACTTTCACCACCTGAATTGATGTTCCAGGATTTAAAAACAAAACAGGTTCTGTGGCCTGAAAAACTTTAAAAACTCTTTGGTTAATTTGTTCAACTGAAAACCAAAAATGAATCATGCTGAGTTATAAAGTTAACATTTCTTGCAATGTAATTCTGTATATATGGAGTACACTTACACAAGAAAGTCACATACAGGGAGTGGAAATTAAAGATCCTGGGGGGGGGGGGAGCCTCTGAAATTTTTCCCAACAGCAAGTCTGACATCTAGGTGATCTCATAAACTCTCACTCCTTTAGCTTTTCTACTCTTGGGTCACCAGCTCTTTCCAATCAGTTGCAGAAGGGTGTTCTGTTCAAGTTCTCAAGATTTGTTCCAGTGGTGGTACTGAACTGGAGAACTGCCATGTGACGTAGTATTGATGTCTCATTGTGGTGGGCATGGATGGGGAGGTGTTTCTGGGAGGAATGAGTTTATGTGAAGGGTATTTCCTAGCAGGGTCACCCAAGGTGTAACTCCCATCTCAGTTACCCAGCTAAAATAAGCAGCAGCTATATGGAGCAGCAGCAATACTATAGGAAGCTGCTGTAGGCAAGCGATCATTTTAATGGCACTAGTAAAGGCATCACTTTATATTATGTGAAAAATCGCAATAGTAAATCACTCATGCATTTTTACCAAGAATACCACATTGGCAGAAAGTATAAAATGATTTATGAGATGGTCTCAGACTTTGTGGCATTCAACATGATGCTATTGAGGAAGAACTGAGGATCTTTCAGAGTTCTATCATAATATAGCGATCATGTCGCTAGGACAAATTGTTGCTGTTGTCATACAGAAAAAAGACCAGGACAGAATTACACTAGGAAAATGGAAGGTAAGAAGTACGAACCTGGGAAAGCTCAATCCAGTGAAAATTTAAACGAAATGATCACAAATGGACGTTTTAGACATCAGTGAAGTCAGATGGACTAATCATGTGATCATAAGAACTGACATCAACGCGTTAAAGAAATGATAAAAGAACAGACACAAATTACTGTTATGGAGAAGTGACTAATACTTCAAAGATATATATGCTGAGGTGCCATTGGCAGAAAATGACTGATCATTTGTGATAAAAATATTTGTTCTGAGTGGGATTACATATTAAATGTTTCAGCATATATTTTGGGAATAGAGATCAAACCTTTATTTGTAATGCTCAGACATCAGACAAGGGCTAATATGGTAGTTACAGAACTGGATCGGAAGCTGGGAAATGCATCTTCAACCATGAAAGTCAATGTGTCTCAGCCCAATCTACTGCATAAGGTTGTGATTCGGAAAATATAAAGCAGAATATAAGTCCAAGAACTAAATACATTATCAAGCTTTGAGGAAATTTAATCTTTAGCTAGTGTGTTTGAGGACTGTATGGAATAATGGCAATATAAACCATATCAAAAGAACCTATGATTTATTGTTGGGTAAACCCCCAATATTTTTTTACTGTTTATAAAACTGAGTAAAGCTAAATTACATAAAATACATTGCTAGAAAAAATAGACAAAAATTCCTCTGTAAAATTTGTATGTTGGGTGGGGGGAGAGGATTACAATATATCATAAGAAATAATCTTTTAATAAAGTCTTATATCTGGCTAAGATAATTGGCAGCTATGAAAATTACTAGTTATAGAACATATGTATATACATGTGTTTTGTCTTAACAGTGATTATGTTCCAACTCTGCACTGATTTTTAGATAGCTGCTAATGTCAGCCTAAATAAAACACTAAATCCACATATTATATACATTTTGCATGTTCAGTTTTGCAGGGGGTTTTTATGTCTTTATAAATAATCTTAGAATATCAAAGCTGGAGAATCTATCATTTTCTATAATTCTTCATAATAGTTTTAACCGATATTTCTCAACTAGAACTCCTGGTGGCACCAAGAAGCATTATAAGTAGTTCTCAGCTTACAACCCAATTGAACCCAACATTTCAGTAGTTAAGCAATGCAGTTGTAAAGTGAGTCACATCCCACTTTATGACATTTTTTGCCAGTTTTCTAGCAAACATAGCCGTTGTTAAATGAATCAGGTGGATATTAAGTGAATCTGGCTTTTCCCATTGCTTGTTGGAAGCTAGCTGGGAAAGTTACAAATGGTGAGCACATGACCCATGGACAATGCAACTGTCATAAATACATGTCAGTTGCTAAATGCCCAAATTTTGATCACATGATAATGGGGATGCTGCAATGATTGCAAGTGTGAAAACTGGTCATGTCACTTTTTTCAATGCATTTGTAATTTTAAATGGTCGCTAAACAAATGGTTGTAATCAAGGATTACCTGTATTGTTGCCAAGGTCTTCTGGTTAACTGTATGTTAACAACACTTGCATGATTATAATTTTGCTACCTCTGCATTATATAATTGATCTTTCCTTTTCTGAACTCTTGGGATTAAAGTGAGCAAAACTGTGAAAACTATAATCTGAAACCCATTAGTTGGGTGTATTATTCTGTTGCATTCACCTTAACAAAATACTGCAGAAAAAATTGTAGGTAACTTTTAAGTCAAGATTAGTGGGGCATCAAGACTAAAAATAAAGATTCGGTAGCATACCATGAAATTCATTCGCTAAACATTTTTTTCTCAGTCAGTCTCTAGTTTACAGACTTCAGAACAACATTCACACCACTTTAACTTCCAAGGAAGTAATTATAGACAATTAAACTTTGCATTTTTGTTTTGATCTGAGGTCTTGTTTTAATTAAACACTGAAGAGGCAAAAAGATATTGTTATTCATACATTTCAATCATTAACATGAAAGTTAAAGTGAAATAATGTGATTGAAATAAACTCACAGACTCCATAAAATCATTACTTTTGTGCAGCAGGTTTAATGACTTGTTTTCTTGATAAATGCGTTATTGTGTCTTGAGAACAATATTAAGTTTAAAGGCTATTTTTTTGGTGTGTAAAAATCTATTCTGGAGCTACCTCTGTTTTATTAATTATTTTCACAGTAACCTCATTAAAGGCGAATTGCCACAATACGTATTTATATGTATTTATCACTGATACATATTTATCACTTGTCTTCGCAGATGTATCATATTTTTCAGTGTATAAGACGCACTCACCGCCCCCCAAAAGTGGGTAAAAATGTCTGTCTGTCTGTCTTATACAACGAATGTTGCCGAAGCCCCGTTTGCATGCCGGCCCATTTTTCAGTCTTCTCTTGACCTTTCTCCAGCCCATTTTCTGGCCTGTAAACAGGCTGAAAAAAGGGCAAAAAAAAAAAAAAAAGCAAAAAAATGGGCAAAAAAACCCAGGCCGAAAATGGGGCATGTGGAGGTGGCGATAGGTGCCGATGGGCAGCAGCGATCCCCTAGCGGCCTAGAATAGCTGATCGTTGGTATTCTGGAAGGCAGATCCAACCACCAATCAGCTGCTTGTGCTAAATCAGGCTGTGCTGAAGCTGACCAGGCTGTTTGCTGTTAGGAAGCAAATTGCTGGGAGGCATATTTATTTTCTTGTTTTCCTTCCCAAAAGCTAGGTGCATCTTATACTCCAGAGCATATTATATACTGAAAAATACGGTATTTTTCTTCTAAAAATTCATATATCAATAATCTGAGATCTGTAGGTAAAATCTATTGTTTCAACTCCAGCCAGCTGCAAAACAGTATTAATGGGGATATGGTCCAACCTGTTTTGGTCCAGGTGCACAAAGTGAACCTCATCACCTGGAACAAATGGGAAACAAATAATATTAACACTTTCATCTCTACAAAAAACCAGGTTCAGCAGCATGTTATCTAGCCAATATAGACTACAGATTGTCCTCCACTTGCAAACATAACATTCAAAGTTACGTCACTGAAAAAAGTGACTTATGATCAGTTTTCACTTATAATTATTGCAACATCCCCATGGTCATATGATCAAAATTTGGGCACTTGGAAATTCACATGTATTTATGAGAATTGCACTAATCTGGGATCATGTAATCCACATTTGTAACCTTTTCAGCTGGCTTCCAACAAGCAAAGAAAATGGGGGAAGCCAGACTCATTTAACAACCACATGATGCTGTGATTTGCTTAACAAGTGTGCCAAAATGATCGTAAAATAGGGTCTGATTCACTTGACAACTGCCTTGCTTCTCCATGGAAATTTTGGACTCAAGTATAGTTGTATGTTGAGGACTACCTTTATATTCCCTGAGCACTGCATCTGGACAACATACCCTTTTCATCAAGAAATCCTATTGCTGTGCTTGGGAATAAGGATAGAAAGGGCTGTTGCTACATCAGTATAAAGATCATTGAATTGGTTGTAATAAAAAACTTTAAAAAAAAATAAAACTGTCAAATAGAGCTTTTCATCTGATAACTGGCGATATCCAAGTACTAACTAGATCATAGTCTCTTTAGAGTTTTAAGATCAGCAAGATCATTTATGTTCTGTCACCTGTTTGGCCTTTGACCAAGAATGAAAATAGAAAATTCTGATGGATGAAAATTCATTAGTCAAGACAGGAAGAGGACTGTGCCCATGTGCCATACAAACACAGGAGAAAGCAATTGATTAGGCAGAAGCCTACCAACAACAACGAACCTTCCTGCATCACAAACATTTTGTGCCAATATAGCTTCTTTCTGTAGCAACTCATTAGAGTAAGAAGAAGCAGAATCTGGGGATGGACTGAAGAGTCATTATGTTCTCACAAGTCCAGTCCTGAGCTGTTACGTTCCCACAAGCAATCCAAGTCCAGCCTCCCCTTAAATTCTGTTAACTAACGTCAATTTACTTCTGATTAGTTAACTATATTCCTGTGTATAGATAAACCTTCTTAACTGGAACTTAATAAATGGTCCCGATTTTTCACACATGACAAGCCTTATACATGATATGATCAACATTTTATCAGGATTTAAACTCACAGGCGTATGCATTTATGACTATAAAACAGATTGCCTAGCCAACAAAAAGCTCTAAATGTATAGCATATTTTTCGCTCCATAAGATGCACTTTTTTGTCTCCCAAAAGTGGGTGGAAATGTCTGTGCATCTTATGGAGTGAATATTGCCGAAGCCCCGTCCATCTGCCAGCTCCCACCATTCGGTTGAGCACAGGACTTTCACAGAGGCTGAAAACGGCGCGTGGAGGCCAAAAATGGTACCCGCAGAGGCCAAAAAATGGGAATACGTCTTATGGAACGACAAATATGGTAGTTACTTTACCTGGTCCTAAAATGAAGGTGCCCCCCTGCTGGGCTGGATCACCCTGAAAATCAAATGCAGGGCTTGTCATTGCCCTCCACAAGCTTTTCATGCTTCCTGATAGCAAACTGGATTTAACATGAGGGCTGCGCACTGAAAATGATAGCAGAAGAGGAAGTTTATTTGGCAAAAAGAATACATTAGCTCTGTTGTCATTATGAATACATTAGGCTACAGCCCTCTGGGCAGTTACTAACAACCAATTCCAGGAAGATCAGAACTAAGTTCAAAGGAAAGAAATGTGCTTTAGATCAGCAGCCCCCAACCTGTTGGGGACCAGTTCCATGGAGAGAGGTTTTTTTGCGGACTGGAAGAGGTGTAGTTTTGTGTGCTATCTGCATCCTGCAGATTGGACTTCGCTTGTTTGCGTGGCCCGGTCTCTGGCATGCCACGGCCGGGAATTGGGGATCAAACTACCTCGGATTCTAACACATCCTACATGAGAAACATTTCTGCATGATTTTGCACTGTCTAAGACACAGGTATCAAACTCGTATTGTGATGTATCACAATGGTTTTTACCTTTGCAGAGCCAAGGTGGGCGTGGCCTGTGTGCAACACATTTGGCCTGCAGGCCATTAATTTGACAGGCTTGGTCTAGGCTATTCCACGGTTGGAGAATATATTCAGGTTCAAATCAAAATCAAAGGCAACTTAGCAAAATAACAAACTCCTAAGGGACGTGATGAACTTTTCTTCAATTGAAACCTGTTATAGATCAGTGTTTCTCAACCGTGGCAGCTTTAAGATGGGTGGACTTCAACTTCCAGAATTCCCCAGCTAACTTTGCTATAGGCAGACTAGACAACCATCTGACAGAGATGCTTTCATTTGGATTCCTGCACTGAGCAGGAGGTTATGCAATGGCCAACATGGCCCCTCCAACTCTATAATCAAATGAGATCGGAATGGTATTCCTGATTTTGCATGTATGTAAAATAAAGTACAATACTTTGTACACTGAAAATACAGTTTACATATCATTAGGTAAAATATATTAGTAGTTTCTGATAATGAAAGTCAGTAGCACAACCCACCTGCTGAGCCAGAGGATTCCCCTCTTTTCATGCCAAGAATTTTATAAATTTCTCTTCGTGGATCTACATATATTTCATGAGGGTAACCTGTCAGATTACAAAACGGCTGCAAACAATATATGTTAAGTATCAATGTAATACACAATGCAGTTCAATTTTTGAAAGCAAATGGTGCAACCTTGTCAGCTTTGCCTTTAATTAAGTCCCATTCCACTGAGCAGAATTTTCTTCCAATTAAATATATTTAATCTGGGCTTTGGCAGCTCTAAGCAAACATGATGGAAGTACCTCCTCCTAAAAAGGAATGGGGATTGTTTCCAGGAACTTGGAAAGAATGTCAAAGCAGATTTAGTGCCCATCTTATTTAAGCAGTCTTACTTATATTGGGATGCGCACACATGTACATTTAGTATATATGTGTGAATGTGTTTATGAACAGAGCAACTTAGAGGTGCAAACACTGAAACAAAAGATCTACATTTAGAACCACCTCAACAGAATAAACTGGATTTTCTATTGCACTTACCTGAATATGATGGTGTGCCGATTGCCCAATAACCACAAGCCTAACATTTGCATCCTAAAGCAAAAAAAAAAATTTGATCTTAAAATTGTCAACCAATACTTAACCCAATCTCTGTGCTAAATTAAAAATGAGATCTGTGCAAATCTTTGAAGCAATTTTTGCTTTAGCAAAGACTTGGCCTTCTTTAAAGTCCCCCACGGAAAGGGCTCGCAATCTGGGTGTCCTCCTGGATGTACGGCTGTCTTTAGAAGATCATATTGCAGCCG
>JAEANM010011094.1:0-15453 GCA_017656035.1 Myanophis thanlyinensis
CCGCCCCCGCTGCCGCCGCTGAAATGCCCCCTCTGCCGCCGCCGAAATGCCCCCGCTGCCGCCCCCGCTGCCGCCCCCGAAATGCCCCCGCTGCCGCCGCCGATGCCCCACCCCCCGCCCCCAATGACGCCGACGACACCATGCCCCCCGGCCGACGGCCCCCCCGCCAATGCCCCCCCATCCTCTTTTTTTGTTTATCGAATATGGTCAGCCTAGGTTAAAATTGAACAGGTAAAGCAGGACGCAAAGGCCCAAGAAACTTGAGGGAGGTGCCTAAAACTCTGGTATAAAGATCAATTTTAAAAATACAGCAATCATTTCATTTATTGTTACTTATTGAAAGATCATCCATATACATTATTTTAGCAATTACATTATCACACAATGTAAGAATCTGTGTATTATAGACATTTAACTTCAAACTCATTGCACTTCAACAGTTAAGACACCGGACCATAAGATGCATCTAGGTTTAAAATAGGAAAACAAGAAAAAAATAATTTTTGGCCTCCACACATCCCGTCTTTGCACTCCCCAGCCCACAGAAGCACTTTGCAGGCCAAAAATGGGCCCGTTTTTGGCTGGCAGAATGGTACTGGGGGCCAGAGAGGCCAAAAATGGAACATGCGGAGGGTTTATGAGGCCAAAAACAGGCCCGTATTCGCTCTATAAGATGCACAGACATTTCCACCCACTTTTTTGTGGGGGGGGGGGGAGTACATCTTAAAGTCCGAAAAATACAGTATATAACATATATAAGTACAGTATATAAAATACACTATAAATACAGTATATAAAATATATAAAACTAAGCACAAAAGTGTCACTTTAAAAAGCAAAACATACTATTGATTAAATTAACATAGTAAGTCTGAAACAGAAATACACCTATAGTTAAACAAAGTCAGGACTGTTTTCAATTCCACTTATTTGAATTACCTTTGCTTTAAATCAAGACTCATCCCCAATTAAATCTTAATTTTCTCACATTAAACATAACGAAGAAATAGCTGCTATGCAGAACATGAACAGATCACATTCTCAAATGCTCTTTTTATACAAAATACAACTAAGAGCAAAGGCTTAATTTCCCTTTGAAGTTGAAGTAATAGATTCAGTTTGACAGCTTCTTTTTGAAATACTCAAGGTTGTGAATGAATGTTTTTTAAATATTTTGTTTTTAAATATACTAGCATAAAAAAGTTCACTGAAAGCACTGAATGAAAATGTAGAATCAATCATTTCTATTTTGAAATCCAAGATTGACTTACAGGCAGAACAGCCATAATACCACAAATAGGAATTCTTGTAAGTTCTGCCCAGTTAATTTTATGTGAGATGGGCAACAATATGGGCAACAATACAAATAAAGAAATAAAACACTTTACAGATAGTCTTTGACTTACGACTATTTATTCAATGACCATTCAAAATTACAACATTGTTGAATGAAGGGACTTACAACCCCTGCCTGGATTTACAGTTGTTGCAGCGCCCCCATCATCATGCGGTAAAAGTTTGTGTGCTTGGTAGCCTGCTTGCACTCACAATTGAAGGGATACTGCAACTGTCCTCTAGGTGTATCTCCACCCCAATTATGCTGCAAAGTATTATCCATGGTATAGGAAGATTAATTAGGCAGAGGGCAGTGGGCTCTGGACTGCAGTTCAGAAACCACGAGCAGAGAATGCATAAAAACAAAGGGTAATGCAAGTCCATGCCGGTTTGATTTTGTGCAATGTCAGAAAAGATATAGTTATGATCAAATGAGAAACCTAGTGGGCTCTATCAAAACGAGTACCAAAAAAGTATATAGTTAAGTACCGTAATATAATCCAAAGTATTCAACACATCCACAAGTTATTCCCAATGGATTCCACCCAAGAGAAACAGGCACAGATAGGAATGAGGTAATGACATAAGATAATGCTATGTATTACCTTCACTGCCTGTAAGAAAGATGGGATATAAATACAAATCAATAAATAAGGCTACCTGTACTCTCATGTTGCTATATTATGTTTTTACATTTGCATTATGGAAAGTCCTGCAATGGCCTTTTCTGCACCTTACCAAGTTACCTTTTGCAGCAACACTTCTTTTCATGCAACCAATCCTCCATCTACACTTAGTCTCTTCCTCTGTGACAAAGGCCATTCTAGACACAGAAAAGGAGAATGTCAATACAGAATACTTGTAGCTCATGACTGAAATGAGGGGTCCTTGCTCTGTGAGCTTGCTTGTTTTCTTGCAGATGTTTCATTACCCTCAACTAGGTAATTTCAACAGTGTTAGTGACTGCTGTTTGCTGCCAGTTTATATCCTGGTGACCGCCTGTCTATGTGGGTGTGGGTAGTTTTAGAGATTCTTTATTTGGGCTGTTTACTGATGGCTGTTTGGCACACCTTCTATCCGTTTTTCCCATCCCATCCTCACTGCACACAAATACCAACTTCATATCCATGTTTTTTAACAAACAACACACCCTTCCTTAAAAAAAAACCCTCACTAATAACTAGAGCTTTTTTGGGGAGAACCTTATGCACAATAGTAATTTATTTTGGCCAGTGAAAACCTGTTGTACTAAGGTACAGCGTGAGGTACTTTTGAGGTGACACAAGACACCGTCCCTCCGCATGGCTGCACTCCATACAGATTTTTTTTTCCCCGACGTGGTGGGCGTCTTTAGATAGATGCTTTCCGGAAGAGACCCAGCATGGCTGTTTCGTTATTAAGCAAATGATCTTCCCTGCCCACCTCGTTTCTCCCACAGGAACCCGGAGAAGGAAGAGAAGGGGTGGGAAGGGACGTGACACTGACTCAGCCAACAAGAGGGACTTACCCAAGAGCCGCGCTGGGACACGCTGCCGGTTTCTGTACACGCAGGAAAGCCTCCCTCTTCACGCTGCCGGGCAGCCGCTGATCACGCGTGACCCCCGCTCGCCGATTGGCCCGAGCTTCACACACCTTTGAAGGCGATTGGCCGGCTCTGCGCCCGCCTTCCTCTACGCTTAAGCTGGGGAGACACTACCTGAATGGGGAGCTGCCCGCGAACAAAAAGAGAAAAATAAAGGCAGCGCCAAACAAGAGTGAGAGAGAGAGACAGAGCGAGCCTGAGGCGGGGAGGGGGACGGTGCTTGTCAACAACCGCAGCCCGCTCTTTTAGCATCCGTCCACCGCTTAACGCTGCAGGCTTGCCATCAGAGTCATGCTAAATTTTGGAGAGTCTGCTTTCCAGCACACCGTAAGTACAGATCTGGGCTGCTCGGGGAAGGGGTGGGTATCGCTTATCAAGGCAGGATAAATAAGCCCCGACAGGAAAATCTTCGCTTGGGTGCAAAAAGCTGCTCTGTCCAGGAAAACAGCCCAGAAAGAGGGTGTTAGGTGCTTCCGCGCGAGGCGTGTGAAAGGAAACGGGCTCTCGGGTGGGGAAGAGAGAGAGAGAGGGAGCGCGAGCTGCCCCCAGGAGGGGAGAGGCGGCGTGCACGCCAGACCCGCGGTGCGAAGCCTGCAGGGGTTGGGAGCTCCAGGATGAATGCGCGACTGTTAAAAGGGATCTGTTTACGAGGGAGGCGAGCGAAAATGGGGGGGGGGGGAGGCAATGGAAAGGCACTCAAACGTTGCTAGGTAACCTACTGGAATTGGCAAAGGGATCGCAAGCAAACTTTGCTGGGCATGGGAGGTTTGGGGAAACTGAGGGAGCCTCCAAGGGGTCAATGGTGGACCTGAGGGGAAACCGGTGTCTTGCCCTAGAGGGCAGTTTAGGTTCGACGGGGCGGGACGCTCTGAGGGACGGGGAGAGAAGGGGAAGGTGCTCGGCTGAGAAGTTGTTAGCTAATTTAAACGGTGGCGAGACGGTACGGTAGCTGGAAGGGAAGCGAAGGTGGGCAAGAGACGGCAACCTCGGCTTTTGGAAAGTCGAGGCACAGCAAGGGTCGCTGAAAATAGCCTGGGCAAAAGAGAGGGAAGGGCCGTGAAGTCCAAGCGGGAAACCGGAAAGCAAGAGGGGAGGCCGGGGGCGGCTGAGGCTTTTTAGACGGAGAGGTCGAAACGGGTCAGGAAGCGCCACTCCTGGATGGCCGAGAGACGCCTCCGGCGGTGGGGGAGGAAGGCGCCGAGGCGGAGAAGGCCAGCGGGGGAGGGAGGGTCGTGATATGGGGGTGGGGAGGGCGGGAGGCAGGCCAGGAGCTTCCCCTCCCTCGCATTTCTGTCTGTTCTTCTCGTGACCGGCCTTGGCGGGAATGTCTGCTCCCCACAGCGGCCCCTTCCCCCACCCCCATCGGCCCTGGGGGCGGATAGAGCTCGTGCAGCGGGGCGAACGGGGCAGCTTCAACCGTCCAGCGCCTTTCGCGCCTTCATGAGGCGACCCCTGCGGCTGTGGAGCCAATCGGTGGGCGGCGGGGCCGCTGAGGCCAAGGTCTGCCCGTCGCGCCGCGCCCTGGCATTGGAGCCTTTCTGGGAAGGCGGGATGCCGCCCTGCTCCGGCGAGCCTGCCAACCCGCCCACCCCGGCTTTGCCTTCAGGCGTGGGAGCGACTTGCGGATGGCGAGCTGGGCGTGGGGGGGGGGGGGGAGGAGGAGAGAGAGAGAGAGGAGGCCGCAGAGAAAGTGGGTAAAAGGTCGTCGCGCGGCAAAGCCCAGTTCACGTTCCCCGACGCTTGAGGAACAGCCCCCGATCACGCTTTGTTCACATGTCTCCACCCACTTTTTCGGGCGGGGACAACCAATCGCAGCCCGTGCTGCCTGCCCCGAGGAGCCAATGGGAGGAGGATGGGGGCCGCCCTGGAAGAAGGCGGGGGAGGGGTGGCAGAGTTGTTCGGAGAGCCGGGTGAGTCACGTCGGAGGCGCTCTGAGGTGAACGTGGCTCGCTTCCAAGATCCGGCTGCCAGAGCGAGGAACTCCCTGGCCTCGATTCCTCCCCCCCGAAGCCTAACTTGCTTAGCGGCCTCTGCTGGCAACCTGGTTCCCTCCGGAGTTTCCAGTATGAAAATAGTCTTTCCGCCCGCGTAGACGCGGTGACTTGTAGAAGCCGGGCGTCAGAGCCGCTCAGTCTCTGGGAAAACAAAATCACTTTCGGAGGAATCCTGATTATATACGGGTTTTTTGTCACTCCCTGAAAAGAAGGACAAACCTTTCAAATGAAATCCTAGTTGCGTTTAAGATAAACATCTGCGTTTAAGATGTTTCTCAACTGCAGCAACTTTTAAGATGCGTGGACTTCAATTCCCAAAATTGCCAATGTTGAGATGCACTGCTTTCTGGTTACGTAGAGTTGGATAACCCACAACTCAAAGATAACTTACAGCATAAACAGTGGTAGAATTACAGCGTGGGACTGCAAACATTTAGACTGCTGCTTGAGGGAGGCAAAATAAAATTAAACGTTATGATGGTTCATTTATTTAAGCAAGTGATGTGGCTGCTCATCAGACAGTCCTGCCTCTAGGTAGCATACAGAAGAATAAGACCAAATCACAACTGAAAATAATTTGTTGAAGTAACTGAAAATGTTACCAAGATCTGAAAATATTCATATTCACACTCAGTAAAAAACTATAAACCATGGTCAAACAAGTCAGCCAGTGTGGTTTACTTAGCATTCAGGCCCAGGAGTACAACCAAATCTTAAATCCCTTGTGAACGGCTTAAACATAGGATTTTTGGTCCAGTGGCCTACTTGGTTGAACTTTAGCTTTTAACAACCTTGCTAACTGAACTTCTAAATATTTTGCAATCAAAGGGATTTATTTGACTTGCTGATAGTGTTGATTTTAAAGAAAGTAGAGTGATAATTGTTGTTAGGATTACTATGTTTGTACATCCTACAAATACATCTTATGTCAAGGATAGAAAAAAATTAATTTGAATTGGAAATTATTGTTCTTTATATGATTCATTTTTGTGACTTTTTTTGCAGGTTTTGCATTTTAAATCAGTTTAGCTGATCAATACCTTCGTGTTATGTAATAACTAAAAATGTTCTTTTCCCCCCTCCCGCCCTTTAGGAAGTGGGAATGGAGATGATAGCTAAAAAGCAATGCCTCAGGAAGTGTTATTGGAACTATACCAATGAAAAGAGTGCTTTTGAAGCAGTGGAAGCTCTCATGTCCATGAGCTGCAGTTGGAAATCAGACTTCAAAAAGTATGCCGAGCGGAGGCCAATGACACCAGGTTCAGATACATCTGAGGAGTTTGAAGACAACTTCCTACCTCCCGCTGATTTTCGTACAATACCAGCTTTTGTAAGTTTTATTCTGTTACAAATTACTAATTTACAGCTTAGTGCTGTGCTCTGCTTAGTTTATTAACACTTATTCTAAGATATACATCTCTAAGATAAAAACTAAACTCTGCAGAAATTCAAGTCGGCATAAATAGCTCACTTCTCTTTGCTTTGTTTTGTTCAGTGTTTAACTCCACCCTACAGCCCTTCTGCTGACCTTGAAATGTCTCAGGCGGTCCATCCAGCAACATCAGCGCCACCTTGTGTACAGAACAAGCCATATCCAGACCTTTCTGATCAAGTCTTTACAGCATCTCCTAAAGAGACCCAAAATGTTCCAGTGCCAAGAATATTGAGAGCTCAGGCAACCAGTGTTATTCGCCATACAGCAGATGCTCAGTTTTGCAGTAACATAACCTGTCCAGCAAGAATAGACAATGTTAGGAAGTATGATGATAGCACGGAAACAAATCAGAATGGCAGTACAAAATCACATTCGGAAGACAATACAGAAGAAAAACAAAATTTATCTTGTAAAAGTATGTTGCTGAATACTGCATTTTCTGAAGATAAGCTGTCAGCCATAAAAGAATCCAAAAGTCCATTACAGGCTGTCAGCCCAGTGCCTTTTGCACAGACTGTACTTGATACTTCTCCATCTATCCCTCGGGCTTCACAGGTAGCCCTTCCATCTTCTGTGCAAGTAGGAGGAATCTCATCTATGCCATTGGTTTGCCAGATGGTTCCATTGTCTGCTAACAACTCTGTTGTGACAGCAATAGTATCTAACACTCCTTGTGGTCAGTTGCCATCAAACCTTTGTCATCCAATGGTCCTCATGGGAACTCAAGTTCCCAAAGCAGCAGTTATGTTTGTAGTGCCACAGACTGTTGTGCAGAATGCTAAGGCTCCGGTGACTAGTCCTCACAGCACCAGACTGTCTCCTATTGCTCCTGCTCCAGGTTTGGCCCCTCCTGCCACAAAGCTCACTCCATCTGTTGACTCTCTCAGAACAAGAAGCCATGTTTGTAACTACATGGGTTGTGGAAAAACATATTTTAAAAGCTCCCATTTAAAGGCACATGTTAGAACACATACAGGTGAGTTGTGGAATTGTCTAGTGTGAAAAATTATAAAATAACTTCTCGAGGACTTTAATGTGATAGGGAGATTTTCTATTCACTTTTGCAACTCTTTCCAAATGTTTTGGTCTATATGTTTTTGTGAGAAACCGTGGTATCAAATAAGGAAGGAAAGTATTTGAAAATAAGGAGCATGTCAGATTTATAATTTGAAAGTTAGATTTCTTCTGCTCAGAATAAACCTTCACAGATTGTTACTAAAATAACATTTAACATAAAGAAGATCTGCATAGTGTAACTTGTAGACATTAATTATAATTTGTATTCTGATTATATGGAAGTGTAAGAATATAGTAGATACCATATAAGATTTTGCCTGAGTTATGGTATGATCACCATTATTACTTTTTAAAAAAAATTTATTGGTTTATAAATGGATACAGAAATAATTTATTCTTGGTATTAATAAAGATCTGTCTCCTGCTAATTAAAAAAACACTTGTGCCATTAATTCTTCATTTTGTATTTTAGGAGAAAAGCCATTCAGCTGCAGTTGGAAAGGCTGCGAGAGGAGATTTGCCCGTTCTGACGAACTTTCTCGCCATCGCAGAACACATACAGGAGAGAAAAAATTTGCCTGCCCAATGTGCAGTCGACGATTCATGAGGAGTGACCATTTAACAAAACATGCACGTCGCCATTTGTCAGCCAAAAAATTACCAAACTGGCAGATGGAAGTGAGCAAACTAAATGATATTGTTACACCACATACTTCTGAGGCTGATCAGTGAAATAACTTTGTATAAAGAGGCTGTTTAGCTTTTTTTTTTCCATTGTACAAGTAGGTACCAATGGTAATGTGAAAAACATTGCAGAATAAGTCTGGTTCTACACTATCAGATCGGCATAGCATTGAAACAAGAGGCAATGGCTACCTGTATGCCTTGGCTGTGATACATAGGGTAGCAGGCATTTTTGTGCTTGGAGAAAGGAGACATGGAAACATCAATACCAGTTCCAGAAAGAGCTATTCCTGTGTCTTCTGTAGCCAAGTATAAACTAGAGAGAGATGCAGACATTAGGATGTGGGAATGTTTTCAACGCTGTTGCAAACAAAATGCAGAATCTCAGTTTATGGTACAGAATCAGGGATAAATTCCAGTAATACTAGAATGCTGAAAAATTTAAATAGAAATACTTGCTGTTTTCTCAGTTGTGAATGATGATGGGAATATGGTTATCAACTTCCTGAGATTGAGTGTATGCATCTTCATTTCCTGGTATATAAAATATAGCTAATTTAGCAATTCTGTATAACTTCAGCATATCATTGAGGAAGTGGTATCATATGGCTGGATTCTTCTAAAGACAATTTTTTACTACTTTGAAAGCATCACAGTTACTACTATTGGCTGTAGTTCAGCATCTTTTGTTACTTGTGTGTTTAAATTGTGTGTTTCTTCTATACATTTAAATTTCTATATCATTGAAACCTTGATACAGTGCACTTTGTTTAAAGGATAATTTAAGAGTTACAAAAGCTTTATTCTCCAGGAAGAACAAAAGCAGTATGCTATGTTACTTCCTGAAATTTCTCTAAAATAGATTACAATAGAAATAAGATTAATCTTTATATGTTATAGATATAATTTAAAATGACGTAAAATTGGAAAATGATGGGTAGCTTATGAAGCAAAGAAAGTAAAGTCTTCAGTCCTAGTATACAATGATTTTGTCATCATTTTTTCAATTCTCTTGCTATACTAAATAAATATAAAATTATAGAGTATTGTAATATCTATTTTGTGACTACTTAAGATTTTGCACAAGATTTCTTATGTACTTTATACTTGTTTACAATAAATGTCATTTTCTTTAATATATCATGTGTTCTCTCAGTTTTTTATATTTTATTTATTTAAAAATTGACATTAAAATTCAGTGTGACACACTAATTGAAGTGTTCCGAACAGTGATATTTTGTAAATTACTAAGAAAGTGTTATATACAATGAATGTTTGTATGATTACTTCCCCTGGGAGAGGGGGCAGTATATAAATCCTGATAAATAATAAATAATAATAATAACAATGACCTCTAAATTCTCCTTTGAGCGTTGAGCATTTAAAATAATGGGATATAAATAGAACAGAATAGAATTCTTTACTGGCCAAGAGTGATTGGACACACAAGGAATTTGTCTTCGGTGCATATGTTGTCTGTACATTAAAGGAAATGGTACATATTGTTGTAATGTAATAATAAGCTGCCCATGGTTACTTTGAGTTAAGCTAGGTGTCCTATATGTTTTATAAATAAATAATAAAAATATCTAGCATCAAATAACATAGTGTAAGATGATAGAATGACAAAAATAGTGGTATGGTGCAAGCTCTTTTTTACATATGTTACAATGTCATGACATGTCCAAAAGGGATAAGGTTATGTTGTGATCTCCCAAAAAAGTGGCAGGTCACTTACCAGGACATACCCATTAATGTCCAGGTTGCCATGTTCTATACTAGTTGTAGCTTTCAAATATTATTCAAGGGCAGCTCCACATATTGCATATTTATGTAGTCCAAATGGGAAGTAATTTGTGCATAAGTGGCTATAAGCATGGCTTCCCACACCACGAATGGTCACAATTGGCACACACGATTTAACAGTACCCTCTAGCTACAGCTGTCTCCTGCTCTTCAAATAAGAGCTTTAAGTCTAGAAAAAGTCCCAGACTGTGGACCACCTGTCAGTAGAATCAGAAATGGAATTTCCTTGGAACTGGTAGGCCCAGAAACCCAACACCACTTTGCCTCGGAGTGATTCAGTCAGTCTTTTCCCTCCCCCATCCAAACTGATACTTCAAGAACTGGGTCACTACATTTATCACTTGTTCAGCCTGGGAATGAGATACAGAACTGGGGTCCTGAATCTTGTTCTGACATGATTTTCCCTGGTGGTTTCACGTTGATGTTAAAAAGAAGTAGAGAAGCAATCCACTGAGTAGACATTTCTGGCTAGATCTCTCCCACCCTCACTTCCTGGAACTATTTCTTCAGAAAGGAGTATTATAAATCCAAAGTCTTAGGGATAGAAGCTGTTGAGCAGGACCATTGTACCGCTTCTGAATCAGAAATCTCATATTTTAAATATTCCAAATAATTAAATTTTAGAAATCTGAGGGTCAGATATCAAATGAATCATTAGCCAGCTTGTAGGGTTATTTTTAAAATGTTCAGACATGTTGAGACATGACAAATATAAATATCTTACAAAGGCAGTCCTGCATTTGTTGTGCTATGAGGCTTATAAGTAACAGGGAATTGGCAAGCATCGAAGTTGACCCAGCCAATTACAAATTCTTCTGAAACTTAATATTTTCCAAAATCAATCCCTGGCTTTCATAGCCAAATACTCAGCTTGTGGATGATATCTGTCCTTTTCATCCTGCAATATATGATTTTAAAAACGTTTTCAATTCTTCACAACTTATTAATTATAGTTTGTTTAAAGCAGACGTGATAGGTTTCCATATACTCTACCAAATTCCACGGATTCACAATTTGTTTTGACCTTTGACAGGTATAAAGCGATATAATTGTGGAATGTTCAATAAATCATTGATCGGTGCAATTCTTTCTTGTGCAAATCCATCAGTGCAATTCTATCTTGTGCAAGTCATAGTTTGTAAGCAAAGCTTAGTGAAATAGTGTATTATATCACACACACACACAAATTGTGGTTTATATAATTCAATAAAACTGAGAAGAAATAATAAATATTTGTTATCTGGGTGATTTATCTTTGTTGTTTTGCAGATTAATGAGGACTAGTATATTGCCCAGTTCATTATCACTTTCTGGTTAGATTCCCATTTGCTTAACATACAATAGAGAAAATTACTGTGACATTAAGTAGAAAAACATAGCATGCCACCTAAATTCATTTTTATATAGCTATTCAAGTCTAATATTTACAAACTATTTTTTAATAAAAATGTGAATAATCACAGTGCTAGTATTATTAGTGGTAATGTATTACAGTATTACGCCATTATAAATGGACAAATGAAACTTCAGTCTAGCTAAAAAAATCCATAAATGATTGTAAACAATTTGTAAACATTACTAATAACTCTGACATAGAAAGTTTTGCTGGTATAGGAAGATTGAGAGTTTAACAAGAAATCAAGAGAACAATTGACTGCAAATTCATTAAGCAAATAGGTTTAATTTACCTTTGCTTCAATTTTTAACTTTTAACATTTTCATTTTTATAATTATTTGTCCTGCTAATTCCAGGGAACAATCTTATTGCATCTGGGAATCTCAAACCATTAGTGTTCCAACTTCGAGTTTAGATTCATGTTTACAATTTTTAACAATCTTATCATTTGTTGTGGACACATTTACTCTCTAAGTTAAAAAGATGTGGGGAAAAAGTGCATTTTTTCTCACTTTTTTCTCTATTCTGAACCAGTCTTTTTCTCTAAAGTCAGCTTATTGCAAATATACATTAGAAAATAAGCGAACTTTCTGGCACACATTTAGCCCTTTCAGATATTTCAGATCAGGAAGCAGACAAGATGGATTCCAGGAATAGTATTTTTTTCTTGCAGGGTATATTATCAGAGTTCAGAAAATCTGACAAAGTTTCCTTCTATCTCCTATTACATCAAAGATGATCAAGGAGGGATACCTTGAATTTCTTTCTATTCCTTGCCAGTGCAGTGCCAATTTTCACTTAATATTCTTGCATTCCTTCTTTAAGATTAGTTCTGTACTCTTCTGCACATATCCATTATCCTTAATATATTCTTCAGTTTGGAATAATCTACATAGCCAAAGCCATGTAGTATTTAATGTATTTATCTCTCTTATCTCTTATGTTTGCTTTTCGTTCCTCTCCCTTTTCTAAAACCTCTCTGTCTCTTCACTAAGACTGTGTCTTTCTTTGTAAGCCAACACTTAAGATCATGGAACAGGTTTTTGACCTGTGTCCAGTGGTGCATCATTATAATGGTAGACAAATATCAAAGAATAAAAACATTGCTTAATGGTCCAGAGAATGAGGAAGTTGTGGTGCAAAAAAGGTAGGAAAGAATGTGGCGAAGGAACTGGAGATTTCCTCATATTTACAGTATATTTGTTGAAAGATGAATTTAAAACTTGCAGTTTTTGTCTGCTCTGTTATGATGTCATTGTTGCATTAAACTATTACACATCAATAATAATGCTCAAAACAATGTAATGAACTGCAACTGGAAACATTTGCAATATGAAATTTAACTCATCTTTAAGTGCTTGGGAGTTCTCATTGTGTGTAAGGGGTGAGTCAATAGAAAGGAATTTTTCACTTGATACACTTACCTGTCATTGTGTCATGCATCTTGAAAGGACTTTGCAGCAATTGGGAAACAAGCATGCAAAATAATTGGCCAAAGAAGAAATGGTTTATGAGAGCAATTGCAGAAAAGGTTGCACCTGGGAAAACTTGTGAGCTAAACGTTTGGTGCTGGAATTTCTTCTGTAAATAAGACAACACATCTGATAGATTTTTTTTTATGAGCAATTGCTGCTAAGTACACGTAGTCTTTGAAAAAAGTAATTGACAACTAGTCACACAACTGTTGCAGAATCCCCAAATTCACATGATGTGTTTATGGTGGCTGCAGGCCCTGGATTCGTATGGTTGCTATTTATGACTTTCCCATCTGGCTTCCAAAAAGCAAAGTCAATGGGCTTCACTTAAAGACTGTCTGATTCATTGAACAATTGCAACGATTCATTTAACAAGCATGGGGTGGAAAAGATCATAATATTAGGCATGACTCACTTAACAATTGCCATGATTAATAATGACTTGGGGGTTAATTAAATGTTGATTCCCATTTGTGATTAGCAATAGCAGTTAGTCTTAGATACCGCTTCATAGTGCTTTACAGCCTTCACTAAGCAGTTTACAGAGTCAGCATATCAGTTCCAAACGATCTGAGTCCTCGTTTTACCAACCTCAAGTCGGAAGGATGGAAGTCCAAGCCAGCCTTGAGCCAGTTAGGATCAAACTCCTGGAGTGAGCAGTGAGTTAGCCTGCAGTACTGCAATCTAACCACTGCTCCACCAAGCAGTAAGTTAAAGGCTACCTGTAGTTACATAACAAACAGAACAGTGTACAGTAATATTCAATCCATAAAGGGAGAAAGGTTGTATTTTTTGTGATTAGCAATACAATATTGCTGTTAATAAGGCTGAGGGCAGACCACATCTAGAGCTGCAGCATTCTATTCATCAGGCTGGGTAAATATAAAATATTGGGCAACAGCTGAGAGGTGCTGAAGTAGCTTAGATCAAAAACAATTTTTTTTAAAAAGAAAGAATCTAATTACTAGTTCCCTGAAAGTGGAAAGGAAATCTGTCTGCAAAACAGTGGTGTTAATCTGAGAGGTCACTGGCAAGACTGAATCTATACAGTCATAAGCCAGTCTGGGAGAAACACTGTGGTAATATGAAAGCAATAGTACAAAGAGGTCCATGAACTTTAACAAGTTTCTTAGACTACAAGCATCAGACCTGATTCGGACAGATGTTTTTTCCCCAGTTTCATTTTATTGGTGTTTCAGTAGTAACATTTTGGTTAAGTAATACATAAATGAAATGTTCATTAAATGAAAATGCCTCTCCTTTCTTCTACTCTCTTCTCCTCCCCTCTCCTCTCCTTTCCTCCACTTCACCTCCCTCTCTCCTTTCTCCTTTCTGCTTCTCTCTCATTCTATATCTTCCCTTCTCCTCCCCTCCCCTCTCCCCTCCATTTTCCTTTCTTTTCTTCTCCTCCCCCTCCACTTCCCTCTCCTTCCCTCTCTCCTTCTCCTCCCCTCCCCTCCACTTCCCTGTCTCCTTTCCAGTCTCTATTTCTCTCTCCTTCCCTCTCTTCCTTTTGGACAGATGTTATAGCCAGTGAAGTGGTTGCCCAATGTGTGTTATTGCTGAACCTGACATTAAGTTCAAATCAAACTCAAACAATTCTTGTCTATGAATAGCTGCCAAAAGTCCTCAAAGGGCATCAGAGTATTGATTGGAACCACAGGACCCTGTGTCATCTGCTAGCCACTCCATTGTGTTCTTTGTTATTCCATGCATCAACCAGGTCATTGACAGAGTGGTCAGCCTCTTCTCAAACATCCTCTAGTCTAGATCTTGTTGGAGGATCCATTAGTCCCTGAGTACACCAGCGTAAGCCAGCCCTACACAACTACTACTTCCTCAAAAGGCAATCCAGATCTACCACCTCAAAAACAAACTTAAATAAGATGGCAACAAAAAAAAAGGTTGAATTTCAAATGGCTCACTGTCCACAGTTGCATCTGGGCTCTTACCCCAATTCCTGTCTCCATCTCACTAACTCCCACTTGAGATTCAGGGTCTTCTTTCCCAGAATATTTCATGCCATCTTCCTTAGACTCCACTTTGTTAGGTTTGTCTGAGGCCGAGAAGATTCAACACTTGTGTTTGGAAATCCCCCTTTCATTTTTAAATACTGTGTTTACTCCTGCAAACTGGAGAAGCCTGTTGCAATACCTTCTGTTTTTGTTTGGATGGTACGGTTTTGACTGTGAAAGGTTTCATACTTAAAGAAAATCTCTATTGTATAAGTGTATTATTATTATTATTATTATTATACACTTTATTCATTAAACATGAAACTCAGTCAACTGAACATTTCAAAATGTGTCACATTATTGACTGGCACTGATGGTTGATACAGGTTGCTGACAGCATTCTAGGTATCGACCAAGTATCTTCTCAAAATGTATGTTGTTCCAAGTAGCACAGTATTATTATTATTATTATTATTATTATTATTTGCAGCTCTATCTTGCCCTTTCTCAAAGAGCTCAAGGGGGTCTAACATTGACATTTTTGTCTGTCCTCACTTTATCCAGAGATAGAGCCCATTAAGGCAACCAGACAGTAGTTCAGTTGGAATGGGAGAACATCCACAGATTTGCAACTACACATACATGCAAACCTATGCATATAATTTGGGGATTTGTTTGTGCATGCCTTCTCAAGAAATCTATAAATCAATTTCAACAAGTTCCTGCTGTTTTCTTGGGAGGATTTTTCAGAACTGATTTAGAATAGAATAGAAT
>JAEANM010011095.1:0-15452 GCA_017656035.1 Myanophis thanlyinensis
TCTTCCCAACTACCTCCTTTCTTCAACTTATTCCCAACTTATTTCCTACCCTCCCATTCTGCCCTAACTTACCTGTGCTTGTGAATGGTTGTGTAAGCATTTCACTGCATATTGTTCCATGTATGAATGTGCATGTGACCAATAAAATTTGAATTTGAATTTGAAGTGACTGTCCGGTTTCTTCTTAAAATCCTCCAGTGATGAAGTACCAACAACGTTTGAAGGCAAGCTGTTCTACTGTCATGGTACTCTTCTGCAAAGCTTCTTCTGCAGCTATTATCTTTTTCTAATATTTTCTCAGTCTATTCTGTGTATCTCAGAGGACACTAAAAAGCTTGTTATAAGCAATGCAATAATTGCATGTTTGAAGAGGGAATATATGTCTGTACGCACTTGCAGTTTTTATTTGGTTTTCATTACCTGATGGCAGAAACATGAGATTCCTGTCTTTAATGTGATTATTTTTTAATTAGAGTAATAAATAACTCTTCAAATTGCTATTCTAAAGTTCCAAGAAGCACACAGTCTTGAATAAGTTATTCAGTAAAAGTGTATGTATGTGTGTGCATACAAAAAAGCAGCCTAGTTCTCCCACATTCAGTTCTGCTTCAAAAGATTCATATTGCAAAGAGTCAGAAGAAAAAAGGACTGCAGAAAGGTCATTTAACTCAATCTTTTTGAAAAGTGGTTAAAATGAATGGCTACATTCCAATTATATGAGATGGTTTCAATTTCTTTTTTAACTCCAAGGCATTTCCTAATGCACGCCTACCTTTAGAAGTCTAGTTACCTGCACTACTAACATTATTATAGGATAATTCAGCGAATGTACTTTCTTCTTTATTGGTCAGTCATGGGGAAAGTCAGAGAGTAGTTCACATTTCAGCATTATGAACAAGAACCAGCACTTCCAAAATTCATTTGGAGAACTCATTGTTGGAGAATATGATTTCATAGTTACGACTGATTCCATGAATATGAATGCTAACAATGACTCTGGGACCTTTACAAAATATTGTTTCATTTGTGGTTGCAATTAGGAAGGCTAGGCATTGTATTGTGGATTGGATCGCAAAGCTGATATCCAGGGATCAACACCTTACAAGGTCCTAAGTGATATTCCAGAGTGCTGGAGCTGGCAACAGTGACAATTACCTAACATCAGCATCTGAGTGAGCATGACCGTGACATAGACTACTCATTGACTGGCTGATGAATGGGAAAAGGAAAGAAAAAGTTTGATAACAATTAGACTTACCATAAACAAGCTGACTGGAACTTTGAAACAGTGCTGGGGATTTGCAGACAGAGAAAGTAAGGGGAAAATGTGAGTAAATAATGAAATAGCCTCGTGCTTTCACAAGTTTTCTTGTGTGCTGCACGTATGGGATAGAACTTCAACACCATCTTATGAAAATCATTTTGACATTCCAATTAAACCGTTGGATACTACAAATACTGTTTTAGCCGAAAACCCGGTCCAAATCGGTAAAGGAAAACTTAAGAAAATGGGTTCGTTTGGATGACTGCGAGGGGTCCCATTTTATTCAAACCGCGAGTAAAACTCATGATGCAGAACTTGTCAGTCAAAAGGCAAAAGTTGAGGGAAGCCGCGGCTTTTTATATTTGCCGCGACTTCAAATTTGGTGCACTTTGGTGGCCATTTTGGGGTCCCTTGTCTGCTGGACCATGCGGTGGGCACCATCTTGGGGGTCCCTCATGGCCCTCACCTGGTGGATGTCACCATCTTGGAATTCTTCTGGTACATCATCAAGGCCTGGTTCTGCCCAAAATTCCATCTGGTAGACTCCTTCTTGTCGTCTTCCCCTGGGGGGGGGCATATGTAGCTTTGGCAGCCAGCAATTCCTCTATTGCTGCAGCTAGGGGAAGCACAGGCCTTGTGGATAGACACCATCTTAGCTTCTCGTCGCAGACCCCCATGATGAGTTTGTCCCTGATTAGCCAGTCGAGTTGGTCTCCAAACTCACAATCGGTCGCCAGGACTCTGAGGGCCACTAGAAATTCCGCTATGGTTTCCCCTTCAGCTTGGACCCGTCTGTGGAAGTTGATCCTCCTGGACAGGGAGGATGGCTTTGGAGAGTAGTGTGCCTGTAGCTTCTGTTTGAGAACAGGCCAGGTGACCTCCCATAGGGTTTGTGGAGAGGCAACCGCATTCGCCATCCACAATACGTCTGGTCCGCATATGTTTACGAATATCCCCATCTTTTCGGTGTCTGGCATGTTCGTCTGTCTTGTAGTCACGAGGTAGAATTCGAATCCCTGCATGAATAAATTCCACGATTCGGTCCTCGGATTGTACTCCTTACATTGGAGTGAGCTGTTGGATCTGATGCTCGTTGGGTCTTGAACTGGTGGTGTCGACGATCCGGCTGCTGCTGTTGTGGAGCCTGCAGATGTGGTGGTAGCTGTGGTGGACATGGTGGGTTTCTTGATGGCTAATGGAGGTTTGGATGTTGTAGATCAGATCCCACCTTCGTCGCCAGTGTTTTAGCCAAAAACCCGGTCCAAATCGGTAAAGGAAAACTCAAGAAAACGGGTTTGTTTGGATACCGTGAGGGGTCCCATTTTATTCAAACCACGAGTAAAACTCACGATGCGGAACTTGTCAGTCAAAAGGCAAAAGTTGAGGGAAGCCACGGCTTTTTATATTTGCCGTGACTTCAAATTTCTGCGCTTCCCATTGGCTGGTGGGCCAGCCAATGGGCATCGGCATCCCGACAGCCAATCAGCTGTCGGGTTGTCCGTTCACGAAGGCAGACCAATGTGTGGACTTTGGCCGCGCATGCGCAGTATACAACAAATACTTCTGAAAAAGTCCTTTCACATTGCATGATGATGATATGATGATGATATTAACTTTAGCCTAATGTATGATGCTCCCTGTGATAGAAAGAGTCTTTGATAATTCCTAATGAAGCTGAGAGGCAGTGATACTTGTTAGTCCGATTTGGCAATGAACACAAAATATTTGTTTGTACTGCAGACAATTAAATCATTACCTCCTCCCAACTCCACCCCATGTTCAGAAAAATTGAACAGAGGATAGCATCTGAGAAAGAACACATCTCAGACCTGCTTTGGGCAATGCCAGAAATTTTGACTTTAGCACTTTCTTCTGTTATTGAATACATATGAGCTATGAAAGAACATTTAACTCATGTTGTCCAACCCTTCTCTGACTGAGTCCAATTTAATTTGCCAGTCCTGGATCTTGCTGTCCAAGGTGGACTTATATAATCACAGTTGCCTATATGTACCTCCCAAGTTAGAATGTGCAGAACTGAATGCAGAACTGAATATACAGTAGTTAACAACTTTGATGTAGTTGAGATGAAAAATGCAAAACATCTCAATCTCTTAGTTGTTGGAAATGAGTTTGGCATTTGGCTCCCATGCTGTTTTCCTAACCAAAATCAAATGCATCTTACTGTAAATAACAATTTTGGGTCAATCTTCATATAGAGAATATCATGACTCTGGCTATTTGACTATGCTTTACATCTTCAATTTTAGAAAACAACTCTGTATACAATACACACACACTGCTTTTCTGTTCATTGCTTTCCGTGATAGCAACTATGTGTGTAACTGCACTTGTAACACTTGCCTGACTATTTTGGCTTTTGCACCTTCATTACTGGGGATTTTGTTAAATCAAAAAATCAAATGCATCTTATTGTAAATAATTTTGGGTCAATCTTCATATGGAGAATAGCATTTCCAAATAGGCTATTGTTCATGATAATCAGATCTGGTTATTTGCACTGATCTGTGCCGAGACAAAGAGATACTGTGCAGTATAACACGAAGTAGTAGATTTTAAAAATATGTCTGTGCTATATAACAATTTTGTAAGTTAATTTGTTGCAAATGATGGCTAACTTGAAAAACAAGGTTATCATGCACTTTGAATTGATTCACAAATACTCCAGAGTCATATGAAGAGCAGGTTTACTGTAATTTTGTTAAATGAAATTGTCCACTACTAAGTTTTATTCTGGACAAATATTTAGATCAAGTATACAAGGATTGCATATCATCTGAAAATGATTTAGAACTTACTCGAGTGTGAGTAAAATATTTCTGTTACTAAATAATGCTGTTATGTTCTTTTTCATGCATTTGTGCCAATCTTAAAAAAAAAAGCATCCTCTTTACAATGATGAGGGTATCAGAATGAATTTATTGTTAAAAATGCTACTTGCTGAAGGTTATATTTTCCTTTCAGCTTTATCAAATTTATATTGGCATCCCCTTTAAAAGTGTCTAGACTAAACTTGTAATGTTTTGAATATGAAACATTTTTGCAAACAGTTAATCAATAAATCCATATGAATAAATCTACACCATACACTATATCTATATATAATAGGGCTGTGCAACTTCAATTTCTAAAAGATGCTTATTTGTTTATTTATTTATGTTTATTATATCCACTCACGTCAGAGGACTCTGAGCTTAGAAGCACAAACTAACATCCATCTGCAATACTGTGAACCCTCTGTATCCTTACACACAACCCCTTGGTGGAAAATACACAATGCTATGAAAATATTCTTTGCAGTGTTTGCCAAGAGGTGCTTATGCTAATGCTGTGATACAAATGCCTTTTTGAGATTAAACTAACAGAGCACTATTTCATTTTATAAAGTTTAGGAGAAATACTTTTTGGATTAACCTCTGAACATCACGGTCACCGTAATTTTTACACGAAATATAAACCTAGATATCAATTCATACTTTGCTTATTTGATATATAGCAGCTCTGTATTCAGCTTTATGATCAGGGTAAGCATAAACTTCAAACATGCAAACTGATACCTCCCCCACCCAATCTTGAGGGTCTCTGCAGGGCAAGTCAAAGAAGTAAAGGCAGAGTACTGTCTCTTCTGTACATGCGTTGCACATACAATGTATGTAAAAAAATAGGGCTGGAGCTTCAATCATATAATTGTGACTCAAGTTCTGACGCTTTTTGTCCCAGTGATCAGTACTATGAACACTCTTTCATGAAGTTATTGCATTTGTCTTTGAATAGGTTGTTCTTGCATGATTCTGAAATGAATTTCTCCTATGAAATACATAAAATCAAATTTATTACAGCCCTAACTGTCTGATAACAAACAAAATATCTGGTATTACGATCTTCTATAATGGAAAAACAACATGTGTAATAGAATCAAAAATAGTTAAAGACACAAATACTAAAAAAAATTCCAGAAGTTTAATATGGCCTTTGCTTTGGCCAGATTGGATGTATTGCCCTAAAACAGGGGGGTCAAACTGGATTTCATTAAGGGCTGCATCAGGTTGTGTTTGACCTCAGAGGGCCGGGGTGGGCCTGGCTGGGGTGGTCAAGGTCATGGTGGGCATTTGACACTTTTTATTTCTAAGTTTATACCCCATTGTTTAATGGTAAATTGCTTTTCCAGGCAAAAAAGTTATTTATACTATTGTATTTGTATTATTCAACTAATAATAAAAATACAATAGCATAAATAACATGATAATACAAGATCTAACAGCAGAAGTAAATTTACAGGATAGTAAATAGAAATTACTATCCATTATAGATGGTTGATTGTAGATTAAATGGACCTATAATATGTAAAATCTAGCACTATATTGTAGTATTAACATAGGATGTTGTTTGTTTTCTATCAGATCAGGCATTTACTTGAGCCCACATAATTGTAATCCAGTCCAATCCAGTCATGAGGTGAAAAGACCTGACCCTGTAGCTCCTGCCCACCACTCTTCCAACTCCCAGCCACTCATTTTGTACAAACACTAAGTGAGAGCTGTATTGAAGGCCACGAACCCCAGCAAAGCTGCAGGTTCAGATGTGGTGCTGGGGATAGTTGTGAGGACTTGTGCTGCCTAATTAGCAGAGGTCCTGACAACGATCTTTTAATGTCTCCTTGCAAATGGTCAGTGTGCCATCATACTTGAAATAAGCCACTATCATCCCAGTCCCGAAGAAAACCAACTGACTGAATTATGATAGACCTATTGCATTAAAGTCTGTAGTGATGAAGTGCTTCAAAAGATTGTTTCTTCAACACCTTAGGGCATGCCTTCCATCAAATTTTGACCAATACCAGTTTGCTACAGGGGGAATAGGTTGACAGATGATGCCATAGCTAATGCTTTACATTCTGTAGTGAGTCATTTAGAGAAACCTGGAAACTATGTCAGAATGCTTTTTCATAGACTACAGTTTGGCCTTCAACACCATTTTGCCAAGCATCCTTATCGAAAAGACTTGAATTTTCCCTCTCCCATCTGTGACTGAATTAAAGACTTTCTAATGAATCAGCCACAAACAGTAAGGGCTGGGTCTTTCATATCCTCCTCAATGAAGCTCAGCACTGGCTCTCCTCCGAGTGGTATGCCTAGTCCATACCTGTGTACTTGTACACATACAATTGTGTATCTTCTGACCTATCCACTGTGATTATCAAGTTTTCAGATGATACCACGATCGTGGGCCTCGTTACAGATGGAGACAAAGCAGCATACGGGGGAAAGTTAAAAAATGATCTACATGGTGCTCAGAAAATAACTTGTCCCTGAACATCAGCAAGACAAAGGAGATGGTGCTAGACTTCATAAAGGAGAGAGGAACATGTCCTACTTTACATCAAAGGGGGCTGTGTGGAGAAATATCCTTCTTGAAATTCCTGGGAGTGCATCTTAGTGAAGATCTCATCTGGAAAAATAACATAATCTAGGTAGCCAGGAAGGCCCAACAGAGACTCCACTTCCTTATGGCCTTGCAGAAAAACGAAGTGGAACAACAACTTATGACCTCCTTTTACCGATCCACAATAGAAAGCATCTTCTCTTATTGCATTATGGTATGGTATGCTGGCTTGACAACTGTGGATAGAAAGGCATTACAGAGAGTGATGAGCATGGCATAAAACATCATGGGCTGCCCCCTGACACCAGTAGATGAAATCGTTAGGACTTGGTGCCTTAGAAAAGTGAGGAAAATCCTCAGGGACGACTCACATCCTGGTCAGCACTTCTTTACTGTCCTACCATCAGGCAGGAGATACAGAAGCATAGCCAGCCATATGAACAGGCTGAAAAACAGCTTTTATCCATGGGCTGTCAGACTTCTGAATGCAACATAACATCTTAAGTATGCAGTATGATAGGCTCGCAGGGCCAGCCTGAAGTGTAACATGTCCATATTGGTTCAATATATTAGAATGTAATGTTACGCACATATATGTATAGAAGATTGTGTGTTGTTAGTATGATTCTGGGTCAGGGATTTTCTGCTGTCGCTGTATTTGTATTGTGTTGGGGGGTGCACTGAGGGAGGCTCAGCCAATCTCATTGTATACTGTACATGTTGTGCATTGACATTAAAGGTTTTAACTCCTTTTGCAGCACTCTGCCGCCATGTAGAAACCACAAGAGGCCTCTGTGCATCCTGTTTTTGGCCTCCCCAGCCTCCAGTAGTACTATGCCACCAAAAACATTTTTGGCCAGCAGAGTGCTGCTGGGGCTGAAGAGACCAAAAATGGGCTGTGTGGAGGCTGCAGGCCAGTCCTTTGATATTTCCAGGCCAGCCCTGCAGGCCAGATTTAAGTGGTCCACAGGTTAGAACTGGCCCATGGGCCTTGAGTTTGACACCCCTGCCCCCTAAAAGGTCCTTTTTGGGATGTTTTAAGGATATTCTATACACCTTCAGTTATATTAATGTTCTGATGGTTCAATAAAACATGTAAGCTGTATCCCATTTTATTGTTCCCTTATATATTCTGTTGAAGTAGGGAGTGTGATTTCTATTTAATGTTATTTCTTTTGAACAAGCATATTGTACAAATGATGGCATAAAACTGAAGACTTGAAAATTTATTTTCAAGTCTCCAGTTTTATGCCACCATTTGTACAATATGCTACCCTATTACTTAGGCTTGACATTTATTATAATAGTACATTATGTGAAATTGTTTTAGTATCTTTGTTCTTAATTATTTTTAGATTCTATGCACTTGTTTTTTTTAAATGAAATAACGTACTTTAGCTTTAAATCTTTTTTTTTTTTTAAGAAAAATCTTTTAGCCATTTTTATATTCCTTTCAGGCCCTGCAGTTTGCAGTTTAAACAACTCAACAATATTATTTCAAGCTTCACTTAGAACAGCAATAAAAAGAAGTTTCTGCCAAGGCTTGTATTTAATGTTGGATTCCCTGCAGTAGAAGCTTTCAGAATGTTCTAGACCTATTGCAGAGGGTAATACAGAACACATGCTACAATTTGGTTTTAGCTAGTTTTATTAACAATCATTGACTGTGTGCCTTCTAGAAATGGAAGTGTTGATATACCTTAGTGCAAGCATACTGTAATTTGTCTGTCATTTCTCTCAAAATTCATTGGCAACATCATCTTTAACTCAGTGGGAGAAACTGATTTTTTTTGTACTTGATTTTGCAAGGCACTCTTCTCATCCTGATCTTTCCTGTGTAAATTGTAACTGTTCCACCTTTAGAAATTAACTCCAGGATTCATTTTTATTTAAAAGGTTCATGTACTAATAACAGGGGAAATTACTTCTTGTTTCTTTAGAGGAAGTTTATTTTCAATATGAGTTCCAGAACATAATCTTGGTAAAGATTGGTAGGGTAACTTGTGTATGAGGAAGCCATGCCACAGAATGAGGTACACAGAACGTTTAATATTATATCCTCAGCTAAAATACATATAGGATTTAGAATCTGTGGCAATTTTTAATATTACTGAAGAAGATAAAGAGGATGTTAATGCTCTAATAAATGTTAATATCAAAAGCAGAGGCAAAGTGTCAAAGGCAGGGCAATGCATTTTAAAATACTGGATAACATCTTCAGTATTGATATTTCAAGAAAAAAATAGATATCATTTCTATAACTAGGGTTATCTAAATGCAACTAGGGTCATATTCAGCATTGAAATATTTTCCTGGATTGCTTTTATGAAACACCTCAAAAATAAACAAATACAGATTCACAAAAGATTCCATGGGGCCAAATAAACCCTGCAAATAAACCTGGAGACAGAAAAAGAAAAAATGTGGCACACATAATGGAATCAAATGACCAAATAGGACCGTTGAAACTTAATCCGCTATCATTAATAGGTCTACCACTAGAAGAATTGGTTCGCCAATCAGTTCCATTACTTCTGAATAATAGGCCACATAGATCAGCTCTGTTTCATTTTGAGATTTCAGATTGTCTGTCAGCCAACCAGTAAACAGGGCCAACTCTTTTCCAATCAGGATCAATAGAAAGCTCTGAAATATTAAAATACTTAGTTCTTCTTAGTGCTGATAGAATCTCCTTCACTGACATTAGAAGAGTCTGTGACATTGATATATTATTGTTATAAGTCACGTTGAGTGCTTATATAAGCAGCAGATGGGATGTATTTTTAATAAACAATCCCTGCAAGGCAGCATTCAAAGAGGAAGAGATGCACATGTTTCATACTAGGTCCATAACTTTGCAGTTTCCTAAATTAACATATAATGAAGAATGAGTCCTCAAATGAACAAGGACACAACACTAATTATTTTCTCTTTTATTAATATTAACAGGTTGGTAACTCTATAAGGCAAATCTGATTTCAGCAAAATGTAGGAGTATTTCAGTAAACATGGTTCAGGCACTGAAAGATCAGGAACATTGTTCAAGCATTCTGGATAATGAGTGGTTAAATATTAAGTAGGCGGAGACAATCAAATTGCCTTACTGGATGAAGTTAAGGCGGTCAGTGTTATTATTTCCTTTAATGAATTTCTCATATTGAATTGTAGTTAGAATTATATAAAACCAGACAGATCACAATTGGTTTTTCAAGATATGTGGCCTTAACTGGTTTAATAGTGAAAACAATTACATTCAGTACTGCACTGCAGCATGCTAGAAATTGAACAGATAATGCCATTTATTTGTAAGGCAAATATTTTGGTGTTGTTCTAGTTTTGCTTTTCCCAATATAGGCAATCTGGTACTTCTGGATTCTTTGGACTATAATTCTTATAAGTGGTGTGGCAGATAATGTCCAAAATACCTGATACCATCATCCCAACCATTGTTCCTTAACTATTTCAACTGGTTACAGATATATTCTTTGGAGGTGGAAAGCCTACATGTGAATAATTGAATACTTATTTTACTACAAGAATAGCATGGGTAGTATGCTGACTGTGGTATTTGACTGTGGTATTTTGTGAAAACTAGAAGATGCTACTACACGAGCATTTGCTTAGCACTCACTTTTAATTTCAAAATTTCTACAAAAGGAATTTGTGTTTTAACTTCTAGAGTGAACCACAGTGGCCTTTGTGGTTAGGATGCTGGCCTGGAGGTTAACAAGCCTGCATTCAAAACCTGAGTACTAGCATGAGGTGGTGTGAGCTCTTATTCTTCACTCCAGTTCCTACTACAGATATAAAAGGAGCTCCCAACTGGGCATACTCCAGACAATGGTGATGTCACTGGCTAATCCTTTCAACCCAGAAGTTCCACACTGCTTCTAATACAACTTCAAAACCCTAACGCTAACCCTCTCCCAAAAGAACCACCTAGAATTATGAGCATGAATGGATCATAATGATTTTCCGTGAATCATGGATATTAAATGATTTTATAAAAATGTGTACTGTTTAGAAATACTTTCATTCTTCCTATATGTTCAACAAGTCAGAGCTATGGCGGCACAGTGGTTAGAGTGCAGTATTGCAGGCTAACTCTAGCCACACATGAGAAGTTTGATAAGGTTGGCTCAAAGTTGATTCAGCTTCCATCCTTCCCAGGTTGGTAAAATAAGGACCCAGATTCTTGGAGGCAGCATGCTGACATTTCTAAACCACTTACATTTGTAAAGCACTATGGAGTGGTATATAAATCTAAGTGCTATTACTATTGCTATATACTCCTACCTATATACTGATAATTCCCCAGGTATGTGTTGACACTCACTTGCAATATATTTTGTACTTTGTCTTCATAGCTGTTCAGTTATTTAGAAATTTGATTAGAAAGAATTCCTTGTCATTTCATTTTTGGATGCATCATACAATCAAGCAGGACTTCTGGGTTGAATTGCCGGCCAAACTTTAATTAATTTAGACTTTGTATCCCCTAGGATACAACTACTTCATCTACTTCTTCAATTTTTCTAGGACTTTAATATTTTAGTACAGTGGGTAGGTTCTTATTAGTAAATATTTAGATATGTATAATAAACAGAGGCATATACCCTGACCTTCAATTTCCTACTTGTGTGTAATAAATCAAATACTGAGAAGTAATCATATTATGTTTACCTATTATTATGGTAATGCATGCTAATAAAGGGCCTGATCTCTTTTCAATTGAAGTCACTGGAAAAAAAATGCTCGCTCATTGGTTGAAAAGTATGTTGCATCTTGCTTTCAAGAACAGAAACCAGAACATAAGTTCCAAAGTGTTTAGAAAGGAAAAACATTACAAACAGAATGAAATATTGGATTTTTTCCTTTTCTTCTTTTCTTTTCACAGTGAGATATTTTAGTAGATCCATCATGATATGGCTCAACAATGACTGGCTCATATTTAGGTTTGTTCTCACAACCTGCTTAACACTGTACAAAGTCATGATAATAAAGGATATGTCTTGAAAATATTGTTTCTGTATCATTTCCCCCCCACAGCAGAGGCAACTTAGAAATTTATTTAATTGTTCTAGTGTGAAAGTGATGGTTCGTTTCTTATCCAAATGTAATTATTCCTAGTAAAATAACTTATTAAAATAAACATGAGAATTTCAAGCTGCATAGTGCAGATAAATGGGGATATTAGGAGGTGATAAAAATACCTGAGAGTCTGGGTAGAACTGAAAATAAATGAGTTCAAAACTTCAAGACTGATATGGGGAAAGTATTAATCACATTGATTTCACTTAGTTAAACAAAATATTTGAAAAGTAATAAATACAGATTAATGGGTTTTTTTAAGTGGTATGGTTAAAAACCATTCCTTTAGATCATTTTATGTTTTGAAATTTCTGATTACATTTCGGTTTATTAATTTCAATAAGGTATTGGAATGCAAATGCAATTTTACATATTATTATACAACCAATATCTAAGATTTTAAGGAATTCCGAGTATCATATGTTTCTTATTATATGAAAACAAGCTTAATTCATCTACAACCAAAATAATATTAAAGTTTATTGAACTCCACCCCACATTTCAAATATCTGCTTATCAGCCTTTTGATATTGAAGCTGCAATACATTTGAAAATATATTGTAGAAGAGCCCAGAGGCAATCTTGAAAGGGGAATCACAAATCATTAGGAGAATCTTCAAAAAAATAAACAATAACTTAGACATGGGAAAAGAGAAAACATCATAAAGAAACTCATAATAATCCAACTTTCATTCTGTTTAGTGTAGAAGGGGCTTTGGCAGGAATGTTTTTAAACAACAATTATATTTTTTCTGATGAATAGGTCAACCTTCAAGAAGGAATAATTGAGACTGTTACCTTGAACAGTTCCAGTTGTTTCAGGTAGAAACAGCTCAAATTCTGGTTCATATAGAAATCCATTTACTCCCAGGAGGGGAAAAAAAAACTTTCTATAAAAATGAGATGGAAGCAAATTATATATTTAGCACAGTGCAATTGGTAGCATAATATCCCAAACAAAAGTTATCAGGGAAAACAGTCATTGTAAGGTTGTATGTTCTACTTATAAATATAAGAAGACCATGATTCATTTAAAATGGACTGTATTAGTTTCTTATGTGGGTCAATATTCATACAACTAAATTTAATTAATCCAGCTAGGTAAAAACCTGACTGGTATTGCCAGATTTGGGGGTTTTTCCTTAGTATATTGTATGAACAAAGCTTTAGAGACAAATATGTATTAGAAGTGCAAGATCTGAACTTTTTTTTACAGGAAAATAAATAAGTTGCCAAAACGTTCTTCATTTCATTTTCTTAAAGTGCAATTGTATATACTGTCACATATGTACAAAACTTGTCTTACTTTGACTTTTTCTTTTATTTCTTACCTGACAGGCATTCAGCAACTCTATTAAAAATGCTTCTTTCTTTTTCACTTTCTTCAATCTATTAATAAAAAGGAACCATTTCCAAAATTCCCAACTGGTCTGCATGTAAATTCAACTAATTATACATTAATTGACAAGGCTGTAAAAGGACACTCTAGAGAGACAATCATTTTGGAAGCCCACTGCATTAAAAATGAATGTGCATAAACTTTTGATGCATCTCCCATGGAACCTAGTGTAGGAGTAAAATAGAAAGAAAAGTGAAATATCCCTTCTCATGCCGTCAGTAGAGGATCATTAGATTACATGGGGTTCTGATTGTTTGCAATTGCACACATATAGACATACTGAGCTGAGCAAGCGTGGACATTGAGAGAGATCAATAATACAACAATAATGACACAGCTTCTTCTGGGAAGAAAAAAAAATCAATTGTACCACATTATTACCTGAATCAGCAGGTTTTAATTCTTTAGAAGTCCATTGTTGGATTGAATGAGGGTTGAAAATAAATCAGAAAGCTCTGTACACAGGCATGTAAAATGCAGGCAAAATTTGATAAATTTTAGTTGATGTTTAACTTCTACAGCCATCTGGGAAGATTAAAACAATGGGAAACTTTTTGAGAGGAATGGTTCTGATCTGAATCAAAGTTCACCCAAATCTACTCCAAGAAAAAAATGTGAACTTCTATGTACAATGTATTTTCTCCTTTTAGTTCTGTACAAAATGTCACTGTAGGCTCATGAGAACGAACAAAATAACAGAGATACAAAAGATTTTGGAGGCCTTCTAGTACAATCTCTTGCTCAAGCAGGAGATTCTATATCATTTTAGACAAGTGGTTGTCCAGTCTCTTCTTAAAAACCTCCAGTGATGGAAGACCCACAACTTCTGAACGCAAGCTGTTCCACTGATTGATTGTTCTAACTATCAATCAGATGTAGAATGGTAGACTTGGAACCAATGCCATAACTTGCTTCTGAGCACCAATTTTGTGCTAAGCTGACCTTTTAATTTTAAATGAATTAAAAGTAAAATTTGATGTTTTCGAAGAAGGATAAATGGCCACTTTGGGGGATGGTTTTAGTGGGTTCCTGTTTTGAGAAGATGGTTAGACTAAAAAAAAAAAAGAGCCAAACAATCTCTTTCAATGCTATGAAATTTTAGCTACTTGGATTTAGGAAACCTGAAGAAAGAAGCAATATTAACTCTCAGGATTGAATTAAGCAATGTCTAGTTTTCTTTTTTTTATCCAAGCCTACAAGCATTATCTTTTCATTATAGCCTTTGGAACTGGATGCTTGCATATGTGACTGCCTTTTAAATACTTCCAAAATTTGTACTGATTAATTGATTATATACCATCAAAACATTTTTAACTCTTAGCAACCACCTAGATAGATTTTTTTTCATGACAATCTGTCATTTACCTGGACTTTCAGTTCTTCCAATGATAATATTTCTATGAGGGCAATATATAGTATGTCTATTTTTTTCAGGTAGCCCTGAATTATATACTACATGTATAGCTAGTTTAATAAATAATACATAGAAAAAATGTAGATTTCATTTCCATTCTATCAACCGAGATCTAAATAATCTTATCATTATTCCTAGAAAAAAAACTGACATTATTTGTGTTTCATATTTCAACATTCATTTATGATGAATTCTCGGCCATTTGTTCAGTTCAGATATTTGTAGAAGAAAGGAAAAGCAGGCAGAAATATTTGACCTCTGCCTCAATTCTCAGACATGCCCAAAGAAGAAATTGTTATTATGACAAATGTAATTTATTGAAGAACTATAAGAATATTTACCAAGAATCTTGGGGGAGCCAGCTAACAGATTTGACAGAAATGAAAAACAGAGTCAAGCAAAGTTAAGGAAAGAAAGTGTTTGCAATTAGGCAACATATTGTTCAAGACCAGCATATTGTTGTTAGGGCAACAGTGTTTCTATCACCCTTATTTGTCTCCTATTTGTTTCTCTTGAGAGTTAAAATAAATATAATTACAACTTTTAATTTGATAACATGAAAGGAAAATGTTTTTTTTTTCTTAGAAGATGGAAATCTGCTGTAGATGTTACATGTTTAAAACATTGGAAATATTTTTGCTTATTAGGTTGACATGTCAGAGCACAAGATCAACATTTATTAATCCATTCTTTATATTTTTAACTTTACTAATAAGAATTCTCAAGAAATTAGATTAAACCAAATTAGTATAGTCGGAAAGACATTTTTAAAAATGTTGATGAATGATAATATATATAAAGAACAGTTCCAAAAGTAGGTGTCATTTTTGAAATATTATAGTCTTCTACTTTTGAAAAACTATTTCCTTCCTTCCTTCCTT